>UYYA01000093.1:0-125533 GCA_900624975.1 Angiostrongylus costaricensis
TGGATCAATGCCAAAAACCCTACAATGAATAGCAGGGACGAATGCCCGGAGGTCATACGCGACCTGATCCCGTACGTTCGCATCGATTTTTGATGTGGGATGGTGCAGTCGTGAACCGCATGCGACTATAATCAGCTGTTCTATACTTCCTCATTGGAAGTCACGAAAAAGCGGTGGGTTTTTCGAGAAGTTGTTGATCGTGTAATTACTAAAGAGTCTTTCGTCTTTGTGTAAGTGTTATTGAAGCGTTTGGCCTAGTAGATTGTATATCAGAATACCCTTCCAGGCTCTGAAGAAGGCGATACTGCCGAAACGTTAGCTAGCGTTGTATTGTATTGTTTTTATGGAAGTAAATGTATGCTGTTTAAAAACCTCGCGATTGCTGAACAAGAAAACGACACATTCATATTCCAATGCCGAGGTTAAGAGTAAGTCGATCCTGGGAACTATATCTTTATATGTTATCAATAGTTAAATTTTCTTACTAATTTTGAGCTCTGCAATTTTAGATTTCAGGAACAAATTTTCATCAAATTTTTTATGAGTTCAAACTCGTTCGTGGTACAACAGAGACGGCTCGAAGCAATAACTAATCGCTTAGGAAAGACATAAGCTAGTTTTTTGACCACTTTGCTTTCTTCACAGCCTCGGTATTTTCATACACAGCTGCATCTTCACTAATTCGTGTTTTGTAGCCTTGATGAGATGCTGATCTATAAGCGAAAGCAGATACTACTCCACAGAGAAGCATTCACTGCTTTTGTTCTTCAAGTGTGATCGTAACCGGCTGGTATTCACGCACGGTTATGAATGAACCTCACTCACATGATTGGGTTTTTACTCTACGATAGCATGCTAAGTCATTGATTCGTTCTTTTTTATTATCTGAATGAGGTTTATTTATTGCGAAATATGCAAGACAAGTGGGCGGCAGAAAGGAGCGAAATTGGTAAGTGCTCATTACCAATTGCAAATATGGCCTCAACGCCATTGGCGCAGTACACTGCCTTTTGGGTTCTTTTTTATACAAGGATTACTGGGTGGGGAATGAAAATTGTATTAAGTCCTTCAAAGTTTTCAAAGCGGCATATCTCAATCTGAAGTAAAACCATTAGAATCTGCACATCTTGCCAACTGGAAGGAAATTTAATTATACAAATGCACAGCTCATCGTTCAGGAAAATATCAACGCCGAGAGCTTTTACAGCTTCATATATATATTCAAAATCATAGCGATGTATAGAGCGTGAAGTGCTGCATTAGAAATGGCTATTTACCGAGCCAAGTTCCCGGACTCCTCCCTCTGCTCTCTTCCTGTGCACATGCTGGCTGCTGTTCGAAACATGTTTCGAAAAGTGCCCTTTTTGTGGGTGACGAATGAGAGCAGAGATAATGAACGAGCATGCTTTTACTACTTGGATTTCGGTACCACTTCGTAAAGTAGCCGTTTTCTGATAGGTTAATTTGCACGTTTAGCAAGGGAAGCCAGTTTTCTTTCTGTTTCTCTCGGGTGAACTTAATATACTCCGAGTGTTCATTCAGTAACTCAAAACATTTTTCCATTTCCTTTTGTGTTGAACAAAGGGCAAAGCAGTCATATCTACAGTAGGTTAAAGGCCGGAAATCGGTTACTGGTGCTTCCACTTTAGACATGAATACGATGGCAATGCTTGGTGCCAGTCGCTGTCCCATTGCCAGTCATCTCATTTGTGCGTAATACCTTCCACACCATTTACTAAACAAGAATATAAAGAATTGTTCGATCAATACCGAGCTTATTAGAAAGTCTTGGGAGTTAACTTTTATAATTTACACTTTCTACACACTACTTAGAAACTGCTTCCATAAGTAGTAATCTTCATAATTAATTTCACTCACATTCAACAACTACTCAAAAATTTCTTTAACTGATATATTTATTTATGTGATCTTATAAACTGATCTTCTCAAGCTGACGCGAGGTTGGTACAGATCTTCGTTGTCGTTGTCGTTGTGTTTGATGTTATTGATCGATGACTGACGTTTCGGCGACTTCGCCTTCCTCAGAGCCTGGACGTATTTAATATTAGAATATTTTTATTATTCGGTGGGAAAGAAAGGTTAAAGTGTTAATGAAGATCAAACTTTCAAATAGACGCCATAGTGAACAGAAAGACCACTCACCGTGATGTTACGTGCGGGACTGGCCCACACGTAGTTCACGTGGGGTCGCGAGCAAGACGCCCCGGGGACAAAATATCATTTCGAAATAGGGCGCCAGGTCACGCGTGATAGTGAGGCATTCGTACTTCCGGTTCATCTTTGGATTCTTGAAATTTATCCAAAACGCCTCAAGAGTTTTGCGCGTTGATATTTTTTATTTGGATGTTTAAGAATGGAAGCCAGTTCTCGGTACCGAAAACTATCGATCAAAAACATGTATCGTACGGCTAAAAATGTGTGTACAGGAGAAGAGCAAAGGAAGGAATCGCAAAACCTGGCACGAAAAATTGCCATTTCCAATGGCTACGAAGTAGAAGCCACTCGGGTTAGAGGAGAACGTTGGGTAGTTTCCCAAAATAATATTTCAGACGTAAGTAAGATCTCCTTTAAGCCACTCTTCATATCAAATGAAGTAAGCCACGCCATTAAAAAGTGCTTAAGAAAAAGTAGTCTTGAAAATTACGTAACGATTATTGACATCCCACCCAATACTCTCCGCCGCCAGTTAGTTCGAAACCGTCTCTATGATCGTTTGTGCAGCTCAAAAAACTGTATAAAACTGAAAACTCTGTCCTAACGGGAGAGACGGGGATTGCATGAGTTTAGGTATAATATATTTGATCTCATGCGGCGAGGAATATATTGGGGAAACGGGTAGACCAGTTTGTGTCCGCATAAAAGAACATCTAGATGGAAAAGCTAAAATCCGTTTAAACACCCCTTTAGGTACGCATAGGGCACAAAAGCACAACGGCGATGATTTTGAAGTGAATGTGCGGATCCTAGCGCAGGAATCAAAAACATCAACGCGCAAAACTCTTGATGCGTTTTGGATAAATTTCAAAAATCCAAAGATGAACCGGAAGGACAAATGCCTCACTATCATGCGTGACCTGGCGCCCTATTTCAAAATGATATTTTGACGCCGGTGTGTGGCTTGCTCGCAATCCCACGTGAACAACGCGAGGGCCAGTCCCACTCGTAACAGCATGATGACTAGCCATTTTAACCAATATTCCGCTTATTTGGAAGTTTGATCTTCATTAATACTTTAACCTTCTTTTCCACCGAATATTAAAAAGTATTCTAACATAAAGTACGTCCAGGCTCTGAGGAAGGCGAAGTCGCCGAAACGTCAGCCATCGATCAATAACATCAGAAACAACGACAACGACAACGAAGATCTGTACCAACCTTGCGTCAGCTTGAGAAGATCAGTTTATAAGATCACATAAATAAATATATCAACTATCTATGCCGAGGTTTATAGAAAGTCGGTCTTTCGAGTTATTTCTTTAACTCACCATATGATTTACCACTCATCGTTCATTGGGCCGTTTCTACGTTTCCTTGAATAATTCGTACTTATCACAATTTTGGTGAGGCATATATATATATATATATATATATGTATATATATATATAGCTATATCTGTTGAAATGACAACCATTAGAATCTACAAATCTCTACAAATAATATACAGCAATCTTTGTTCTAGCATGGTGAAAATCTGATTTTTTTTAAAGCCCACAAAAATTGTTTTTCGTTGAATTATCTATTTTGAATGATAAAGCATCTGAACAAGCGAGATTTAGTCCAGCAAGACACTACGGTACAAGGATAAAAAAGCTCCCGGCGTTGATATATTCCTGAGGGATGCGCCATGCATTCGACTTCACTAAGTATCGTTGGAGGCGATTGAATGCATATCTGGCCTTTACAATGACTCGCGGTGGCCTACCGATGTATCGATCCAGTGCTGCTATCCTCCCAGACAGGTCTGATACCAATTTGCCGACCCCGGAGGGATGGAAGACTTGGCGTGCCATGGGCGCGGGGATCGATCCCACGTGTGCGTCGAAGGGCACCTCCCACCACTGCGCCACACGCATTTATTTATTGATATCAAGACCATTCATGGCAACCCACAATTCTAAAATTGCTCTCGCAAAATTGTAGTTTTTTGCTGAAGAGCGACGTAATAGACTATATGATAGAATCCAGAAGTTTCTGCCTATCTGTCACCCTTACCCCAAAGTTCCACTTGCACCATCGCACCCTTCATATAAATTCTTTTTTTTTTCCTTGCAATAAAACAGGATGGGAGGAATGGGAAGGAATAATGCACTCGCTGTAAACTGCTGAGGACCGTGTGTCCTTATCTTTTCAACGAACCGTTATACAGAAATTCTACAGAATGCTGGCATACTATTTCAATTTCCAACCCTTTGCTACGACTCACTGTGTAGACTGGAATCTCCTTGATAATTTGAACATAATTGCTTTTATACTACTTTCAACCTCACTCTGGCCTGTGATATAACTCAACTGATGACTGTCCATATGAAAAACACTACCATTCTCAAAAAAGCAATCATACACATTAATTTCGTTTCAAAAAGTGTCGGACGATCAAACGCAAACTCGCTCAAAATGTCTAAAGTGACATATTTCATAAAAAAAAATCATTATTGCGGAAGAATAGGGAGTAAAGCATATTTTTCCACACAGCACCTTGGCGATTAACATCGACTGCTTTGAGCAAATAGTAACCCAACTCGCTATTAAGAGATCTGAGCCAGTATCGGCTTTGATACGCTTCGTCGTTTACCCACCGACATCAAGGTTTAATGAAAGCGTTCTACATGGATTTGGGTGCTCGTACTTTAGCCCTCTTTAAGGTTACTGTTGGTTCTTTCTTGATAAGCTTGCACGAGGTTGATAAATATATTTATTTTCGGCTAACGTTTCGACGTCTTCGTCTTCCTCAGAGCCGGTGATCCGAGTCGATGGTCCATGCTTGTTGTTCGCCTCGACGTTGCGTCTTCGCCTTCGTGTCGAGCCAGATCTTCCTCAGTGAGCCATCTTCTCGATTGAGGCATCCTCACTCAGTGACATATTGATTAGTCACACCGAGGTTCAGGGAGGGTCGGTTTCGAAATGTTACTGTTGATTATTTCAACATTACGAATAGACCCAGCAGAATGTTAAAAAAAACCTCCACATCCAGTGGATTAAAATGAAATGAACAGGGTGAGCGACTGCCTGAGGTCGTAATTGTGAGCAAGACCACCCGTAGAAGTTCATAATTCCAGAAGCTCCACTCCGACGTTTGACGTGTGAGTTTCCTAATGAATGGTAAAAAAAAAAGGCCAAAGCTCTCAGCATTGATCATTCCCTGAATGATGCGCCATGCATTCGACTTCTTTCTAAGTATCGTTAAAGGTGACTGAATGCATACCCAGCCTTTACAATGACTTGCGGTGGCCCAGCGATGTATCAAGACAGTGCTGCTATCCTCTCAGACAAGTCTAGTATCAATTTACTGATCTTGGATGATGGAGGGTTTGGTGAGCCTGGGGCGTGGAATCGATCCAATGTGTAATGCAGGCTGCCCCTAACCATTGCGTTAAGGCCGCCTCACTCACCTCTAATTAAGGGCATCATAATGAAATGGACTGCGTAATAGTAATAATAACAATAATAATATTATTGTTAATAATAATAATAATAATAATAATAATAATAATAATAATGATAAATAGGTTCTGTTTTAGAAACCAAACGATGACCCTGTTGTCTCAAAACATCACACGAGATCGTACCACCGCTTGCTTCGAGCAAGATTGCTTTTTTCTACAAAAGGGAAGGAGCCAAAAGTGCTGACGCCCAAATTGCAGCCGTAGTGATCCCACGTGTGAAGAGCGCCTCCGACCACTACGCCACGCGTACCCGTTGTAACCAGTTACTGCTTGTTAATTCATTTTTGATCACTGGATCATGGCTGTTGTAGAATAGGTTAAGCAGAAATTTCGACACTAATTCATACATATTGTGAAACAGTACATCAGATGGAAATAGCAATGCAGTTGTATAGTAGACAAGTTTTTTCCTCTTCGTATCCAAGAGTTCGAAATGTTCTAGAAGCGTAGGAGATTGTTGACATCGTTTCGTAGCAAATGCACCGAGAAATTAGGTGTAAAACTGATGCCACTGGTACGCAGATGTAAGCATAGGGCCCTGCGTATTAATGCAAAACTAGTTAATTTTCTCATATATGATTAAGTCAATACAAGACTGTTACCTCACTGTGCTAAAGTTTCGGTGCCTCGGCCCTCTTTAGAGCCGGATGATTCAACTTGACCGTCCACAGCCGATCTTCATAGCGAGTAGTATTCAGTGGAGTGGAGAATTGCTTCAATGAACTATTCTCACTCGGCGCTCCATCCAATATGATCTTCTTTTTCGGTTGCGGTGCATTTCATTCGACATCTCATATAGTGCACATCTTATCACTTATTTAATTCACTTAATTTCCTCGCATTTGTCATTCACGAATGTCTTCATATTTGCATGTGAGTTCGTTTAAAGCTGGAGAATTTTGTTTTCCTAATGAATCCATTGCAACGCTGGTCAAGTCTATTTCGATGAAGATCCTCAATGTCTCTGTTAAAGCGTTTCCAGGTCTTCATCACTAGCAGACTCTCGTCAGTCAACCTTTATAAGTCGGAGGGAATATTCCTATACACAAGTTTAGCAAGAATTTGGTCACCCAAAAAGAAAACGAAAGAAAGGTTAAGTATCCCGTGGTAAGCTTGAATCGGCGGCAATGAGTGTGTTGCAAGGCATCCCTAAACACTGTATCACTCGTACGCCAAAGTGAATCAAATTGCACAAAAATGAGCATTATGAAGCATTAACGTTGAGAATGAATTGAAATCACAATGTATAAAAGGAAACTGATGCATGCGTGAATGGGATGATGGTGTTCGGATACCTTCTATATTTGAAACTCTGAAATACGCTTAGTCAGAACTATCTTTTCCTACTATGCTATGGTAACTTGCTGTGGGTAATTAGCAGCAAACGATTGAATATCTAGGTGACAACCCATCGCACAAAATAGGAAAGCCTTTGCTTTCAACGTTCATTCGTTGTATTAAAACTATCATGGACGGAAAAAGTCTTACTCGTGTGACCATTAAGTCGTGAATTTAGCTTTGCACTCTGTTCTGAATGAAACTGCTGAATGACGACCAAGAGTGGTTTTCCCTGAAATTCCTAGCGTTACCACGTCTTCACCACTACGGATAGTTACAACCCTTTGTAGGATTGTAGGGAGATGTGCTGGTTTATGACTTACATTCATCTAAGACTGCAGAGATTCCTGTGAACAGTACTTACCTGGGTACTTGGACATCCCGTCTCCAAGAGTTCTGCAGACCCCACCACATTTTCAGTTGGTTTCTTTCCCTCGCATTTATTGTCCGTAAAGGTTGTTTTATTCCAGCATGATGGTGCGTGCGAAGCTCGTATCGTGATTTATAAAGCAACTGTGGCTGCGAATACAGCTTATTGTCTCTAGTTGCGAAATCGCCCTCCTAACGTGTAAGTGGCCGTCCTAGGGTACGTCTGCATCCTCTTGGAGTCTGCTCTGCAGTTCTGCTCGTCGGTCGGTCTTCTTTTCTTCTCATTAGATAACCGGCCCATTTATGTGTCACTATCGATGAATATTTTGCTAAATCCCGAGGATGAGACAAATTTCGAAAATCGAAGCTAAGCATTTCGGCTATATGTTGTGTGACGGTATCGTAATATTTCATAAGACATCGTTCAAACACTCTATGTGTAGTGCGCAGTATTCTTGACGTAGTTGAAGTATCAGCCCACATCTCCACTACATAACAGAGTGCTAGAATAATAGGCTGGGCAAATTAGGTCGATGTAGTATTTCGAATAAAAACCGAAATGAATTAACTAGAAACGGCAATGACGCCGAGATGTCTACGAAACGTGGAACTCCAGGCCAGATTCGAACCCGAGGTTATGTTTTTCGGGTAAAATTTCCTACTATGAAAAAATAATAGGCAATAAAGAAAAGGTTAAATATTGCAACTAAAAAATCTATTTCGGCCAACGTTTCGACGTCTTCGTCTTCGTCGGAACCGATGATCCTAGTCGATAGTCCACGGTTCTTCTTCGCCTCGATGTGGCGTCTTCGTCTTCAAATCGAGTTGTGTCTTCCTCAGCGGACGATCTCTTGAATGAGGCATACTCACTCGGTGATGCCCTTTTATGCAGGATGCTGATGGTGGATAGTAGTGATTTTCCGGCGTTTCGAAACCCGAATTCTCCTGTGTTTCATAATAAAGAAGAAACTAAGGTTATTTAGCATTCTCAATCTCATCGTAAGCCAGAAATCTCTTCACTACGTCAATTCATGCACAACTAAATTTGATTTATTTCAGAATAACGCTTCGTTTCTCGTTTCTACATAATATTTCACGTTGTATTTCTACCACGTAGGAAATATTCTTCCATGTGTACTGATGTCAGGTATGACTGAGAAGGCACTTTTCGTCATCGGCCTGACTCCACTATGCGCAGCCATTTTGGCCGTCCAGGTGATCTTTTAACTACACACCTTACTAGTAACCAATATCAGTAATTGTGTGCTTTATGGCTTGCTAAATGACTGGTTACAAATGCCTTATAACCTTTAAGATCAGTTTTAGATCGAATAATAATAAATTAAGCATGACGGTGGTCTCGATTTTTTCCGTCATGTCAATTTGCGCAAAACGGTGAAGTTCACTAAATTTCTATCGAAGACAATGGTCCTCTAACAATACGAATAAATGTAATCAGTCCACTAGAGTTTTTGGAGAGAAGATCTCTGCATGACGACACTTTACATACTGCATCTTTTTTATTAAGAAAGTGTTACACAGATGCATTTATAGCGATGAGAGTTGGAAGGTTGTATAATTGTGAAAGACTCTCCATAAAGGACACAAGATTTGAAAATTAGCTAGAATGTCTTTAACATTGTTATTCGCTTCTCGTTTTTAGAACCTCTATATCTTATGTATCGTTGCTCATTCAGGATCGAATCAGCACATCCTTTATGATCCAGCTAAACACCAAGCTTCTTCTCGAGATTTAACAATGATTCATCTACAACAGTTATTTTTTGATCATCAAATTACTAAAATAGCATCACTGTCACCTCTTGTGTGGTGTGCAAGATTAGTCCGGTGGGTTCTGCTCGCCATAGGGAATCATTGAGCATTATGTCTTCTCCTAGGGTTTTCGTGAAAACATCAACTGTGAGATCGGCGGTCTTCCTCCTGTGCGATTAGATATCCCGAGGAATCCAGTCGCCAGCATTTCTTATCCCAGCATTTCTTATCCATCAATTCTGTTTCAAATACATTACGTCTTTGGTCCACCTTATCTTTGGCAACTTGGTCCGCTTATTTTGTTGTGTTTAGCATTTACTATTATAGTTTGCTGAGCTCTGGAAGTGTGGGGTGGATTTGCTCAGAGCTGTCTTGCCAGTCTCTCGCAAAGTAGACGAGGAATTTATTTGTTGGAGACGATTTTTAACAGCTTTCATGTATTACCTAGTCATTTGATTGCAGACTTTTGCTTGGTTGACTCTTAAATGCAATCCCCATAAACGAGAATACATCCACGCACGCATACATGAAAACGTCCTCGTAAACACAAAGGGTATATGTCAAATTGGAGAAACAGAATCAATGAGTTCCTATCCTGCATCCACCTCTGTGTCAAGGAATCGCTGGTCTACAATTAACCTCTTATCCGCCACCTGGAGGTGTGCCACTCTGCCTCGCTACTAACCGCAGTGAGTTCCATCTTGAAGGAGCGCTGTGGAGGAAAACGGTAGTAAACAAGTTTTGAAGAAAATAAGTATGCGTCTTTTAGAAAAACGAAATTCGAACAGTTGACTTGTTGGACGGGTTATGGACATTTGTGAAGGAGCCCATGAACTCAGACGATGTCGGATTGAAGCGACTGTGGTACACAATGGATTTATCGAAGTTTTTAGTGAGTTATGAGCTTATAAAATCACATCAGAGATAAAATATATATGCTGAAAGTTTGACTACAAATGCATACAAATGTGACTGTCAGCGATGTCTTTCAACTTTTCAGCGTCGTTTTATTAAATTATTCCATAAATAGTCGAATATTCCTAACAGTCCCATTTTGGAGTTGTTGTAACGTTGCAGAATGCAACCATGATGCCAGTACCGTCGGCTTACAATGATCTTTCGGCTAGCGCCGAACTACGGGATCACGTCGGTTGGGTGTGGTATCAGACGGCGATCATCGTCCGCCAACGCGACATCGGTGAACGAATCGTTCTCCGATTCGGCAGCGTCAACTACTACGCAAAAGTGGTATGCTTAGTGACTTACTGCTTTGTAACGAATCAGATATAGCGGAAATAATGGAGTTCATCACTACTTTTTTGCCATATTTGCTGTTTTTCATTGATTACGTTCCGTGATATTATTAGAATGAAATGCAGATAATTAACAGCAGAGTTTTCCGTTTTTCTTTTGTTCATAAATTGTTTCATGACAAGCTCGCCTATGGTGAATGTTACGTTAATCCCAATTCAGAGCATTAAGTGATATGGTGCTGTTCGGAGTACGAATCGCAGGATTATACTTGTAGTCAGAATACATCGAATATTGGTGTTACTCTGTGACTAGGGCACGTGTAACGCAGTGGTTATATGAGTTCTAAGATATACACGTGGTCATTGGTTCGATACCTAACCTAGGGATAACTAATCTCTCATCCCTCCGAGATAGGCAGATTAATATCAGATGTGTCGCGGATGATAGAAATACTCGATACATACCTAAGTTATCGAATCTCGTTGTATAGCCAAAATATGCTTGCAGTCTCTACCACGAGATTTAACGAAGCCCAATGCAGGGTGCATCCTTTAATAAACACCAAAGACTTTTACGCTTTTGCCTTATAACTATGTCCTGTGTCCTCAAGAGATCATGCTTAGCATCCTAAGCTACATGATGCGCTCCTCTGTATGCTTTTTCCTTGTTACAAAAATGTCTTTATTTTTCAACTGCTGAAATGACTCGACTCGTCAGAACATTGCCAACGAAAAAAACGAAGCCGCCATGGATATGTGGAGCTGCCAGCAATTTACGAAAGGGTACGATATGAGCTCTCTTCTCAGCATTCTAGTACCAAAGATATCAACGTGGAGCTTCGAACATAGATGGGGAAGATTACTGTGATGTCAATGGACAAACAAAAATTTCTGGCAAAAAAACATCACTTAATGGCTGTTGCTGACCAATTTTCCCACATGAAAGGGAATGAAGAAGTTGAGATCTTCTTTCTTACATGATCTTTTTCACATCCGCTGTTCAGATCTCAGCACTTTTCCCCATTTGATTCGTTTTCATCGCACTCATTGTCTTCATTGGTCTTCGAACATTTTGCTTGTTGTTTCAGCTGCTGCTTGAGGATTTCGTCTTCTGCATGGTTACCGCAGAGTGCTGATTGAGTCAAATCTCCCTGAAGTCTTGGAGATGGCCGGACTAAGGTGTTCCCACGTGAAGTAGAGAACAGCATCGAGGCGGAGACAGAAATAGCGCCTTTGTTTTCTAATCGACAGCATCACTAACAACCGCGCTATCCCCACCCCAAGTTAGAACTTACTAATATGAGTATTATGACGAGCATATGCAGTACTTTGATGCTAACAATTCGGCGCTTGTGATTCAGTTTTATTTACTGACTCCTTACATCGCTAGGCCACCACAAGTGTAAAGGCCCGATATGCATTCACTCACCTCGAAACGATGCTTAATGAAGTCGGATGCATGGTGCATCCCTCAGGGATTTATCGAGGGATCGCCGAAAGCTTTTTATTTTATCCCTCGACTAGTGTATTCTGGTAGGGCTACGCATCATTCCTGAAATTGTTCAGAATCGTTCTTGAAAACATTACTCGTCTGGGAAGCAAAAAATTGTTCCCGTATGAACATGAAGATGTAAAGCCATGGAAACAAGGGCAACGGTTGACAATGCAGTGACGTTCCCGTTATGTTTTGTGGTTATTATACTATATATAAGCTGTATTACAACTTAAATGTACTGTTTTCGTGCTACTCAATAATCGCCATTGAACACTTGAAAATTCGAAAATATCACAGAAATCGCCAAAAAGCAACAAATGATGCAGATTATGGATGTTAACTAAATTCCTGTTACATTCTGAAACAGCCTCTCTCTTAGCCATGTTTTTGCTCGATCATCATCAATTTGACTGGGTCCATTGCCAATTTATGCTCTCCAGGTCATTCCTGTTCATGGATGATTATTAATAGCACCGACAGAGTAAAAGCATGTCTGAGAAGAGGACAATGCATGAGCCTCGGTTAGTGTGGTGGATAGCACGTCAGCTCCAGCTAAAGGCAGTCGCGAGTGAGAAGCCCAACTGAAGTCTGAGTTCTGCTCATATTTCAGCATCCTTGTTGCTGTATTTAACTAGTGAAGAATTCAAGAAATATTCCTCCAAATCCTTGGGTTAAATGTACTTTCACATATGAAATGAGAGGTAAAGCGTCCGGCTTTCATCAGTGCCTTAGAAGTTTGCCATGCATTCGGTTCCATTCTTGCCAATGCGGTGGTTATTGAGTGCGTATTTGGCTCACATAGTGATTTTCGGAGTCTTACTGATGTATCAAGCGAATGTTCCCCTACTCCGTGAATCTTGATTTGCTTGGAGCGCGAGAACGAAACAATGACCTTTGTATGCTGCACAACTCTTATCACTGCGTTACATGTGACCATGTAACTTCGTTTTGCAAGATAAGATCAAGTATTACAATCACCAACACTGATTTCAGTATTTTAATGCGAAGGAGGTTGGATCACATGTTGGTGGGCACTTACCTTTCGAATTCGACGTCACGTCGCTGACAGTTTTCGGTGTTGAAAACAGGGTGAGGATTTGGTTCTCTAATTTAGGTAATAATTCTAGAACTACTTTATAATTCACTCATAGCTTACGTAAACCGAACGCAGGGATTCTCGCGAGAGTTTCGAGAAAAACTGTTGTCTTGTTGCATTTGATACCGAAACAAAAAGCTGTTTACATAAGTATCATAAGTTGTGATCAGGCCAAGAAGTTTTCTATTCGTTTCATTCCCTCGTTGTTAACTCATTATTCTCCTTCGTGGATGATGACACCTGCGAGTGTTGTCAATCCGTGATTGACGTGATTCTCTACTTCCTTCAGTTGTAGGTGTTCTCCCAAAGTTTTAGGTGTAGGTTCATATTCTTTTTAACGGCAGGGTATGTTACGAAATATAACTTCTATAATGCTGAGATATTTGCAAAACTCCGGATCGCAGGTGTCTGCGGTGGGCAACGAACACGCGCTGTTGTCCTTTCCGGGGAGTAACGCTTTCATCACCACACCATGCGGGTCCTTCGTTTTTCACCTTTCTCTCAGCTAGTTTGTTCCCCACCGCAGACACCTGCGGTCCGGAGTTTTGCAAATATCTCGGCATCATAGAAGTTAAATCAACATTGCGCTTTGCATGTCGATGAATATTATTTTGTAGATAAATCAAACACCGAATATTGATTTTACCGAAGATAAACACTAAAAAAGGACCAACAACACCTGAGAAATTCTCACTCCGTGCTCAAACGGTCACCTATGTCATCAAAATATCGGAACCATTGTAAAGTTTGATCACTTCGTTACAGCTTACTGTCGCTGTGAATAACACGCTGTCGTGGTTTACAATCCCTCAGGGTGACTTCATCTATATGGCCGACAGTACTCGTAACGTCAAAGGCAAGAATGTAAGAATTGCTGATTTTACCAAACCTCAGAGAAACTATCGGGAAAAACTGACAGGTTTAACAATTTTTTTCACTGTACATTATCTAGCCGGAAGAATATGTAGCACGGTTCATGATGACACATCTCTGTGTCGTTCTGGATTGCCGAAAGCCAAGCAAATTGTCGGAAATATAAGGATAACGCGTTCAGAGTCATTATTCTCTTGGGAATACGCCGCACATGCGAGTCCATTTACAGCACTGTAGATGTAAGTGAGCACCTATTTAGCTTACACAGTGAGTGTGCGGTGGGTTACCGATCTGTCAAGTGGTTTTGTCCTCTCATATAATTCCAGCACCATTTCCAACCCTTTAGCACGTTAACAGAGTAAAAGATATTTTTTAGCTCGAACTTAAAGCCAGCAATAGTCAAGCGCTAAATAATCTGAGAACATGGTTACTCTAGTGTCTTTGTTTCCTATTTCAACGATTTTGGTGTTTAGTCAGTTTTGTTTTTATTCTTCTTCAAACAACGACAACATCTCTTAGCCTACTAACTAATTTATTTAACGAAAAAGAAAAGCTTGGTTTTAAGCAATTCTCTGCACCCTTATTTCAGTGTTTATTAAACAAACTAGAAAGAACCTATTAACAGCTATTTCAACTATTTTCCAATGTAGTTTCTTGCTATGTTTTCAGCCATATTGACAACTAGGCGACTTTGACTATGGATTTCACAGTTTCGACATAGAATCTACAGCAAATATCAATCAAACGTTTGGAACAGACAAAAGGCCTTCCAAAAAGAATTTTTTGGATGATATTTGATAGGAACAATACTGATTGTCTTCTTTGGACATAAGAAGTGACTCTATTCATATCTATGTAATGCTTGAAAAACAAAGCCTTTCGTAATTCTTCTTGAGCACTCGAAACCAACTTTTAGATTGTGCCACAGTAAAGTTGGCAATATAAAGATATTTTCACGAATTTTGGAAGATTTATGTAATGCCAAGGTCAAGCCGCGTGTAGCGCAGTGATTAGAGATGCCACACAATATACACGTGATAATTTTTCCGATCCCTCGTCCACGCAAACCAAGACCTCTATTACTCCTTTGTCACTACATTCGTAATATACTTGGTCTAGCGAGCATAAAAAGCACAGGAATGGCACATCGGTGAGCCCCATAAGCCATTTTATAAGCCAGTATAGATGCAATTGCGGCTGCGATGTTACAGCGCACCCATATTGCACCTCTAAAGGATTAACTAAAAGTACACGCTTCATTTCTTATTCTTCGAAGCAGCGTGATGATTTTTTAGATATCCCGTACGCCCGATGGAGCATTCAAAAACATCGGCAATTTCGACTTCTTCAACTACGCTGGTATTCTAAGATCAGTGTATCTGTTGAAATTGCCTCAGAGTTATATAGTTGATATACGAATAAACGCTGAACATTTAGGTAAGCCCTGGCAAGCTGCATTGAAAATTCCAGTCAGTTCGGCTTTCGGATGCTAAAAACTTTCTATTTCAAACATAAATGTTTCAGGATCATTTTCTTATGAGGTCGTTCTGAATCAGAATCGTTCCGATGAAGATGTTTTTGTGCATATGTTTGATCCAGACAGAAATCTGGTATGCAGGCAATAAGTTTCACTTCTTACCTGAAAGGAATTAAAAACTGATTTCATTTACACATTTGAGGTTTTCTCGGCACGAGGTCTAGAGCAGAAAGGACTCCTGAAAACAGTGCGGCCGTGGTGGCCACGTGGTATTGGGAAACCGGATCTCTATACTTTGGAAGTATGCTCAAATAATTTACATAGTAAAAATTGGCGTTTGCATTGGAGATGGTTACAAAACTGTCTATAACAGAATTATTTGGAATCATTGCTAATAGCTAGGTGGAGCTGGTCGTACCACTGGAACAATTACGACTTGACATCTATCGCAAAACATTCGGATTTCGTACCGTTGGCTGGACGAACCGTCAACTTCTCATAAATGACAAACCATTTTACTGCCTCGGTTTCGGAATGCATGAAGATTTTGAGGTCGCCACAATGAACTCTTTCTCTATTTCTCTTATCAAATCTGTTATTTGTTCGAATAAGCCATGTAATATGTTCTTGATTGAGCCTTAGTCGATTGTTTGGAAACCAAGCTTTCAAATTCTATAGCATGGCATTCAATGAAAAATTCGTCCAAGAAGGTTTCTAGTAATTATCGAATGTAGAGAATACTTTTCCACTTACCGCATCGTGCGTAAAATTTGTCCTGGATAACCTTTCGATTGAATACAAGTGAAATCCGTGCATGTGGTCCACTTTGCCCAACAATGCATGCATTGTATCGATGCACAGAGTGATTTATCTGTTAAGGTACATGGACGCGGTTTCAACGTTGTAGTGATGACAAAGGATCTGAACTTGCTTGAATGGACGGGTGGCAACTGCTACCGTACCACGCACTACCCGTATGCTGAGGAACGAATGGCGGAAAATGATCGTCGTGGCATTGTGGTTATTGCAGAGACACCTGCTGTTGGGCTCAAGTAAGACAGCGCTGATGATTAGCCATAGAAAAGCTGTAAAAACAAACATTTTTTACGTAACTTGTTGTTCATACTGTACAACTGTGGTACAAAAAAAGTCGGTTTTGCAGAGGTTTCTCAAAGGAAAACAATCTTCTGCATATGAAAATGTTGAAGGAGCTTATCGGACGTGACGGATCACATCCATCAGTGATTATGTGGAGCCTAGCAAATGAACCGAGAACCGACAAAAAAGAATCTAGAATATACTTCAAGTATGTCAAACAGCTCAAAATCAATGCATCTGTTAAGAATGTGGAATTTTCTCCCGAACACGCAACTCTCTTTGACGATGACTAACTGGTGCCAACAAATGCTCAATATACACTCATTTGACATTACTCAATCCAGTGTTATTTGGAAATTAACAACAGAATCATAGAAAATAATCGCTAGCAAGCTTTCGTAGAAATTGCATCGAAGGTAAGTGGTTCAAATTCAACAGCTTTGAAACATTGAAAACAGGAAAAACAAGGCTCAAAAAGAAGAAAGAATTGACAAACGATTTCCGCATTATCTTAGTTATGAATGCATGCCTCCCGAATAGCGGGTACAACGGACTTGTGCTAGCTTAACACTCGCGGATGAGTGACAGCTACAGGTGCCGTAGTCTTTTGCTGTAGTGGCCAGTAAGACACCTATAGGGTCTCATTTTCTTTCCGGTAGTTTGTTTTGGGGTACAGAAGCTTTTTGTTATACTTTAGTGTTATTAATTGATAGATTACTTCCCTACTGTTTACTATCTCATCGTCTTTGAGAGGTCCTACTGGGTTTCAGGCTATGATGTATAGCCGCAAATCCATCCACTAGCAACGTTATCTAAGATGAGAAAGAGCCCGACGTTCCCATCCGGAAGTCCAGTTAGGAGTCAACCATGGAAAATCTTCCTCTGATCAACAAAGGCGGCACAGCCTGGAGTGATGGCGGACTGAGGGAGGCTTCAGCTAGAATAATCTCATGTCTCCAGGGAACCACAATGGCTAAACTAGCAAAATTTGTGCCTCAGTACCTTGGGCACTATGCTCTCCCTTCTATGTCGTCGGGCGCTGAAACAACTGGTGTGAGGGGAACAAATTTCGGGTTGAACAGGACATCGTTAGAAAAAAAACAAAACGAGTACGCCCACGACACGCCAATTACCCCGCTTCTTACTGTGCCCCTATAACGCCAGAACATCTTCAGACGCAGACCTTTATCCTCTTCTTGAAGCTACCGATCGTATCAAAATCGGTGTGGTCGTCACACAAAAGACCTGGAAGGGCCGATATGCGCCAATTTGTTGACGGGACACTTGTCATTCGTGGAGGGTACTTACCGTTGTGAAATGTCGGAGGCGTTGTCTTTGTCGTACACCTATTTATTCCCCATCTAGTCACCTCGTACAAAATACTATTGCTGCGCTTGGCCATTCATCTCCTCCAACTTGCACGTAAAAAAGAATGTCAGTATCATCAATTGTTACTCACCAATGTACAGATGATGAGAGCGAACTGGACGCGTTTTACAACCGCAATCCACAGCGAGAACGCTTTCCATAAATTTGTTGTTGGAGACATCAAGGCTAGACTGGGAACGGCTAACGAAAGTAAATGCGGGATAGGGAAATCCAGATCAAGAGAACGAAATGAGAATTGAAACTGTCTTGTAGTATTCCTGTCCGCAGCACGTCTCTTCAATGAAAAATCATTTTTCGAAAAGACAGAATCGCCGATGAGCATGGGAGCCTCCTAACGGCACGGCTAATGCGGAGGTCGACCATATTCTCACGAACAAAAAATAGCGCCACTTTGATACCTTAGTGGTTATTGGCTTCTGTAGCCCGATCTCCGCCTTTTCCGTAAGAAGATTCGATTCATCTATAAGCTAGAGAAGAACTATCATTGTCCAAGAAAACGAAACAGACCGTCTATGAGGAAGATATTCTCATTGAAATCTTCTTCTTTCATGATTGACAGATAAAGGAGACTCGGGAGAAGAAAAGAGAAGAAATGATTGAGGTATGCAAGCAACTTGTTAACGGACTTAAAACTTCTGAGGTGTTCGCCTCAGTTACTCAAACAAGATGTTCAGATCGCAACTTCTTTACCACTAAAGAGTTGCTCGAAATAAAAAGGACACTGGAGCTTGATTCTACTATAACACACTTAACAAGGCTGTTAATGAATGCTAGCTGTAGTAGACCTTCCATGAGAATTTACGTCGGTGTAGACAGAAAAAGTTATCGGAGGTAGCTCAAAAACGATCTAGTCGAAGGAAGTGCTGTGGGGACCTTTGCGACTGTAATGTTGCTCTACCCATCCTAACGAACGAAAATGGGGCCATCAGTACCTCCCACCATGATATGGAATATGGAAATTGATTAATGACAGAGAGGTGCTATACCAATCTTTTCAGCTTCAATTCTTTCAATCCTCGTCTCGTACCACGAAAACCCCGTTGGTGAAGGACCATGTGGGGCTCAACTCTCTAAAATTTCAGCACCCGATAATATCATCGCCGATTTCTTAGAGCTAGTGGCTACAAATTACATGTAATTGTCGCAACCCAGATGAAATTTTACTTTTAGAAAGAGAAAATCCCAGGCCAGCGGAGGACGTTGCGCACCGTCATCTTACTCTAAACGGATAACGGAAGGGATTTTCGAACAACTATCCCACATACCTATTGATTATGCTGCACAACCTATTAGCGAAGATTGTTTTTATTTTTGCGTAAATCGAAGATATTTGATGAGGCACAACCAGTTCAGCAAACTGGATTTCGACAGGGATTCTGGTGCATGGACCACACCAGAACCCTGTCATGGGTTATAGAATTCTGTCGATAGTATCATTTACCACTTGTCCTACCTCGAGAAAAAGGGTTTAACAGCGTCTAAACGAATGCAATCATATAAGCGCCCATAGACCAAGGGGTGCACTTGTCCTATACACGAGCACTAGCATGCTGCTATCGAAACTGCAGCACCAATACTTACCCACTTGATACTTGAATGGCCCGTCCTCACTGGTTGTGCGGGCCCCAGCACAGTCTCCATTTTCCGGAGATTTGCTGCTTAAGCCATTATGGTTCCCTGGAGTCCCGAGGTCAGCCTCACCAAAGTCTGCCCCGGGTCTTCACCACCACAGGCAGTCGCAGCCCTTGTAGATGGGAGGGAGATTTACCACAATGCGACTCTGATATCAGGATGGTGGTGGATCTTGGTATTGGTTTACTCTTAGCTAGGATTCCTGATGGAAACGCCGGGCTCCCTCTCAGCGTAGGAGACTCTGCCAGGGGATGAATCTCCTACTGTACATCGCAGTCCGACACCCAGAAACACCTCCAAGCCACGATGAGGCGGTAAACCGTTGGTAGGGCAGCACGAATATACAGCTTTTTAATCCACGCTTCACAAAAGCTATAGGAAAAGAGGTTCGACAAGACGATACAAGAAAACCAATGGTGGAGACCAACTTCTATGTGTGCCTTGGACGTCCACTAAGCTTGGAAAGCTACATGAGTAGGAACTGAGCAGAAGAAAGAGGGCAGCTTGCGCCGAATTCGGCCACTAAAAGAAGCCACCGACCAAATGGACCAAAAACTTCGCACTACCGTTTAGATCCAACAGTCCTCCTAGCGCTGTATATCCAGCAGAGACGAGGCCTGATACTTCAGTCACGTCAACAACGATGTGTGCCAACCATAGTCCGCTTGAACCTTCTTCTTCTGAAAGTTAACCGACACTCACGGCACCTAGCAGGACTGCGCAACTCAGGGAGTATCCAAGTATCCAACTAAGTAATTAACTGATAGCTTATATAACACAGATGTTGTACTGGACGTTGGTCGGGAAGAGCTCTTTTATCCACTTAGAGACATACAAAAAACTACACATTTCAATACAACGCATATATTTATAGTATACATATATAAAACTATTGCAGTTCTAATTTCTATAGTGATCGATAGTTATCGTATAGTGCGCGAGGATAAAAAACACTGCAATAGAGATCCACAGGTTATATTAGGTTGTTCAGAAATAAATAAGCGTTTAAAAATATTTCTTGTTCCAATGTATTTTTGACGAAGAAAATATGCTTTGCAATATCATTGCTTCTTTCAAATATGTTTTTAGGTTTTGTCAAAAAATAGATTTTTCACCAATTTTAAACTTTGAAATTTCAGATGTCAAGTGCGAATTTTTGTCAAATTTCCTTTTTTGATTTCAAATTCCGTCGTATTGCAGGGTAGAGGGCTCGAAACAGTAAAGAAGTTTAGGTGAAGGTAGTGTTGGTGAACCAACAGTGCGAACATGGTTCCGGAAATTTTGATCTGGTGATTTCGAACTCGAAGGTAAGGAAGGCCGCGGACGTCCCAATGAACTAGATGTTGACGAATTAAAGAAACTAGTGGAAGCAAACACGTGAAGTGTTCGAGAGCTTGAACAACCTTGGCGTAAGCACAGGATAAATTTTCACCCACTTGAATCGCATTGGAGACACAATGAAACGAGACAAGTGGATGCCGCACGAATTAGACGATAATTTAAAAAATTGCCGTTATGAACTGTCGTGTGCTCTTATTCTGCAGAACAAAAACTACTCTTTTCTTGATCGAATTGTGACGTCCAATGAGAAATGGATTCTGTACGACAACCGGCGACGTTTGGCTCAACAGTTGGATTGAGATCAAGCTCTACAGCACTTCCAAAAGCCGAAATTGCACCAAGAAAAGGTTATGGTGACTGTTTGGTGGGCTGCAGACGGGATTCATCACAGCTTTTTCAATCTGGGAGAAACGATTACGGCAGAGAATGTTGCCAATAAATCGAGGAAATGCACCGTAAACTCCAGCAACAACGACCGGCATTGGACAACAGAGAAAGACCATTCTTTCTCCACGACAACGCCCTGTCCCACGTAGCGGAGCCAGCGCTGCAGAAGTTGAACGAGTTTGGCTACGAAACTTTGCCTCATCCTCCACATTCATCAGACCTCTCGCTTACCAACTATCACTTCTTCAAGTACCTTGACAACGCGTCGTTTTCTTGTCTAGCAATCGCAAGGTTTTTAAACAGTATACATTTACTTCCATAGAGAAACACAATACAATACAACACTAGCTGACGTTTCGGCAGTATCGCCTTCTTCAGAGCCGCTATTTTGAGTCATCAACCATATGCGACTATAATCAACTGTTCTAAACTTCCTCATTGGAAGTCACGTAAAAAGCGGCTCTGAAGAAGGCGATACTGCCGAAGCGTCAGCTAGTGTTGTATTGTATTGTGTTTCTCCATGGAAGTAAATGTATGCTGTTTAAAAACCTCGCGATTGCTGGACAAGAAAACGACGCATTCATATTCCAATGCCGAGGTTAACAGAAAGTCGATCCTGGGAACTATTACCTTGACAACTTCCTGCGCGACAAACGCTTCACCAACCACGATGAGGCAAAAAATTCCTTCAACGAATTCGTCGCTTCCAGAACTCCAGAATTTCATGCAGTTGGAAGAGGCAAAATGTGTGGATTCAAATAATTTTTATTCTGCTCAATAAAGTTTTGTTCGAAGGAAGCTATGACATTTTAAATAATATAGTTAAGAACGCTCATTTATTCCTAAACAACCTAGTAAAACACTTGCAAATGCTGAGAGTAATATGTTTGTATGACAGACCACAGTAACATATAGTAAATGGCACCATAATTATCATTCATAGCCATAAAACGATAGAGCATAGTCCTTTCTGGTCTATTAATGTTTAAAACACACGAAGTACTCTAGTTATCAATGAATTATTGTTCGCCATCAACAAACCAGTAAAGCTGTAAGGGCTGAAAATTAGGCGTCGTCCAGTCTGCAACAAATCCCAGATTAGGCATAGTCGCAGGTGTGCTGACTCATTCCTACATGTTTCAGACATCTTGTCCAGCACGCCCATGATTTAGATAAAACTCGTCCGGTAACAATCGTCTTTGGACCAAGTAACTTTGAAAACGATCAAACGGTAGGCGAATATAATTTCATCATCATTCTTCGAACAAACACGGCTTGTTCATCGTAAAAAGGGAAACGGCTATCAAATGTTATTTTCTACATATTATGTATGATTCACCTAAACCTCGGCGAAATCATTTCTTTAAAGAATGCAGTTGCGAAACAAGACTGCAGTCCTTCGTACGAACTCAGAACACGATGAAAAAACAAAACAATATTCCGTTTGATTCATAAGTATTGGTTTTCCAGAGGTGTATGTTTTTAGGCTGATCTACTCGATATAATTTGTGTGAATCGATATTACGGTTGGTATATCAACATAGGTGAGCTCGACTGGATCAATCAAAGTGTCTATTGGGATATTTCGCAATGGTCGGAAAAGTACAAAAGACCAGTTCTAGTCACCGAGTATGGCGCCGAAAGCTTGCCAGGATTGAATCAGGTGAGAAAAGAATAACATCACCTTTTTCCCTCATGAACCGTTAATGCAAGTTTTGCGTAATTCCTTCGGTGGTGAGAAAAGTTTAAGTTAATCGATGATTGGATGAATTATGCTACGACCATTCAAAGCATTAATCTGTAAATGGCGATGTGGTCACTGATTCAGCATATGAATCGATCCATGAAAATGTGGTTTTGAGTGTTGTGATTTTGTGTTAATATCCTATACTGACGAAAAAGTCGACATCTAATTTTTCAACATTTGTGCTGCGATTTGACATCATTTCACGTCGACCGACTGGTAAGCATCCCATCGCATGAATGACGGTCAACTTATGTTGAGCCCAAGGTTATGCGTATAATAGTATACACACAGGCAAACCTGCCTGCCTTTTTTCAGTAAATTCATCATTCTGGCGAAATAATTTTTGTTTTATGTAATATTAAACCTCCCAACGGCCTTCCATCTCATCGTGGCTGTAAAGTGTTCCTACGTGTCGGGCTGCGGTATACAGCGCGGGAAGTCATCCTACCAGCAAGGTTCTTCAAGCTGAGAACGAGTCACGCGTTTCCATCAGGAAGCCCAGGTACGCGTAAAACACTACCTGGATTCACCACCGTTCTGGTATGAAATTAGTCGCATGGTGGCAAATCTTGCTCTAATCCACAACGGCAGAGACTACCTGTGATGGTGACGACTTGGGGCAGAATTTGAGCAGGCCGACCTCGGAACTGCAGGGAAACACAGTGACTAAATCAGCAAAGCTCCGAAAAATGAAGAATATGCTGCAGCCAGCACAACCAGTGAGGACAGACCGTCCAAGTATCCAAATATGTAGTATTAAACCTTCCAATCCAATACAATTCTTAGCCTTTTGGTGTCGATATATGTCATATATGACGCAAGCGTTTTGGATCAGGCTGGCCAAGGTGCATTATATATAATCTGTTCTCGTTTCGGCAGTTCATTCTGCCACATATAAGTTTTTTGTTGCCCTTAATCATTCGGTAATTTACCCAATCAAAATATCGTGCAAATTTTGCGGCGAGCGTGGTCCGGGAATAGCTCTAATCTCAGAAATATGCAAAAATCATTTTTCGCATCAGTTCATATACTTATACGTGCACTGTATACAAGAAGTGTATTCCGCATCACCTTACGAAACTATACCAAATTTCAGCAAAAATAGGATTTGATGATGCACGATATTTTTTTATCATATTTAAAAGTCGAATACGGTATAAAGTCTCGGAAAATTACAAAAGAAAAATGCAGGGTATTGCGATATAGAAGCTACCTTGATTAGCAATATATAGCAGAGAAAAAACCAACTTCTAGAGCCAAAACTACAACAAAAAGGTCCATCGACTTGCTGATAGGCATTTGGTCAAGGTACGTCGCATATGAATCACCGTGAGGGAAGCCGAAAATTAGGCATCGTTACCAATTTGTCTATAGGCACTATGTCCCAGAGTTATTTCTTTGCATCACCTGTATCACCTGTAGTCCCGTTGATCGTCGAATGACTCAAGCGCGCACCATTAAATGCTTCATTTTTCCTTGTCGCGTGCAAGACTGGCCCAGTGGGTTCTGCTGGCTCTAGGAACTCGTTGAGCATCATATCTTTCCTCTAGGCTTTTCGTGAAAAACTCCGACCATCGGGTCGGTGGCCTTCCTACAGTGCGTTTAGAATCCCGAAGAATCCAGTCATTAACGGCTCTTGTCCATCGGTTGTCATTCATATGAAATACGTGTCCGGCCACCTTATCTTCGACTGTTTGTTTGGTACAGAACGGCATCTTTCACTTTTGATTGTTGACGCAGATCGGAGCTTCCAATCCCATCCCTTACTTGTGTGGAACGGGATACTCCTAGCATCGTCTTTTCGAGTGCGCGTCCAATAACGCTAAGTGATCCTTAATCCTTTTAAGCAGCGACCAGGTTTCTGACGCATACGTTAGGGCAGGAAGTACCGTTGAGTCGAAAAGGTGGGCACGGAGTCGGGTGTTCTCTGTTCTCTTCACCACATCCTCGATGCTCTTGAAAGCTCCCCGAACGCTCGTTTCCTTCTCCTCAACTCTGGTGCTAAGTTGTCCATCATATTGATTTCCCGACCTAGATAGACATAACTGGAGCACTCGGAGATATTCGTTCCTTTGAGCGTGAATGCGGCATACAAAACCAATCTGTTCTTCATGAACAACGTTTTTGTGAGATTTAGTCGAAGACCAATCTTTCCACAGGCCTTATCAAAGAAGGCCAGCATTCGTTCCGCTCGGTTAATGTTTGGTGTTATAAGGACGATGTCATCAGCAAAGCGAAGATGGTGTAACTGCCGACCATCCATTTTCACTCTCCATACTGTCCCATTCCAATGATTGCATGACGTTCTGCAGGATGCCGATAAATAATTTTGGCGAGGTGCTATCGCCTTGCCTAACTCCTGTTTGACCCCAATGTTAATATCCTTGTGGAAAGGTGATATCTTGGAGGTGACATTTTTGCAAAGCTCGCCATGAATATATGCTGAGTAGGGCTCCTTGGCCATCAAAGGCTTTTATGAGTGCTTCTATATCAGTTGCGTCAAAGGCCTTTAAATCGGTGAAAGTGAGACAGGGCGGTCTTTTGTACTCTCGCGATACTTCGATGAGTTTTGTTATCGTGTGGATGTGGTTCACCGCACTAAATCATTTCGAAATCTTGCTTGCTCACATAGCTGCCCTTCGTCCAGTGTACTGTCAATGCTGTTTAGGATGGCTCGAGTGAAAAGTTTATAGATAGCAGAGAGCAAGCAGATTGGGCGATAGTTGCCTATATCGTGTAGGTCACCCTTTTTGAACAATAACGCGGTCTTCCTGATATTCTATTGAATAGGGACCTTGCATTCTGACAACTAATGTGTGAACAGCCGAGCCAGTGTGTTTACAAGTACTGGTGGAAGGTTCTTCAGTTGTTCTGATCTTATCCTGCCGGACCTGGTGCTCTTCGATTTCTCACCAACAAAATGGCATGTCGGATTTCGGAACGGAGAACCGGTGGTACAACATATCCATCCTCCTTTATTTCATATGACGGAAGGTGGACGTGGCTATCGAGGAGGTCCGAGTAGTATTCGTGAATGATTTTCTCCATTGCCTCTCCTGACGCTGTAACTGTTCCGTTTGGGCGCCGCAGTGCAATCATCTTGGTCTTATCGACCATTACTGCTGCTCCTCTCTCCTCAGGACCTTCTTTCATCGCCTGTCTGCATTGTTTTGCAAGCTCGGACGTTATTTCGTGGTTGTCTGCAGCTCGTGCGATTTCACGCTGGTGTATCAGCTCGAGTGCTTCCGGTGATAGAGACATCTCTTAGTGACTTTCGAGCTCTCAGCTTTCATGGCGCTAACGTGAAGATGTTGAATGAGCCGATCATATTCCTCGTCGATGTTATCTACAAGAGCACCTTCTCAACAGCCGACTAATGAATTGAATAAGTCCCAGTTTATGGTGGTTCTGGGACTTCGGTTTTTGAATTTGGCGGCTTTTTCTCCTTTCCGCGAGAAACAGAATGTTGCATGAAGGAGATGGTGATCTGATCTCGTGTAGAATTTTCGGACAACAACGACATCGGTTAGGCAAAATCTTCTATTTATTATGATGTGACTTATTTCGTTATGGTAATCTTTATTGGAAGACTCCCACCTCCGGCGTTGAGGGTGGGGCATCTGGAATTGCGAGTTACCATGGATTATCTCGGTCGCCATTATAAAGTCAGATAGCCACTCACCCTGTTCATTCCATTCCAATCCGTGGGTCCCAATGTGACGTTTTTCAGACGTTCTTCTTGTTCCAATCTTGGCGTTGAAGTCTCCAATAATGACCTTGAAAAATGTATGGTCTTCTCTGAAGAACTTCTCCAAGTCCATTTAGAACGCTTCGACCTCTTCTTCGTCACAGTTTGTAGCTTGATATCGGCGCGTTAACGACGAAGATTGACAAAGCCGGTATTGAACCATATCTTTTCAATCTTAATCGTCCGATTCGGGTTGTAAATTCGAATGAATCGATGTTCATGGACAAACTCGTGTTGACGAGAACGCCGACGCCGCCGACTCCTCTACTGTCGCATGTTCCGAGGAACAGTTCCTCTCCAGTGTCATGGACGGCGTTGAAAGGGTAGCGTCTTCTCGTCTCGGCCAGGCCGATGACGTCCTACCTCATCCTTCCTCCTTGCATGATCAAATCTTCTATCGAGGACTTGGATACAAGTGTACGTGCACTATAGGTACAGATCGTCACCTTAGTTCTTAGCAATCCAAGCAGCTTCCATTGGCCCTGAAATTTTAGCGGCCTCCCCCTACTCGTCCTACCCAACGCTGCCGAAATGGGGGCTCTTTCGGGATCAGGAGAATGAGGCCCTTTTTTTTTTACTGTGTTTAGCATTTTTGATACCCACGTATGCCTTTCTGGGCTCTGTACGTGGGGTCTGGGTATACTCACGGGTAGCTTGCCAGGTTCTCCTAGAGTGGACATGGAGCTTATTTATTGGAGGCGAAGCCTAACCGCCTCCCATGTACTTCCCAGTCACTTGATTATAGGCCTTTGGCCGAATTGACTCGTAGAATACAATCCTCACAAGCAAGAACGCACCCACACACGCATGCATGAATACGCCTAGCAAATAAAGAAAGTATATGTCAAATCAGCGCAGCAGAAACAGAGAGTCCATCCCCTGGATACACTCCGCTACCTGGGTAAGCGCCACCTAGTCTCGCGACTAACCGGCTCCGGCTATCAGGATCCTTCATATGAGGGAGATCCATGGATTTTTTCCATAAGTAATCTAATCCATCAATGATTTATCGCTTTATGATGCCTAACACTTGATTGCGAACTGGCAGATATCACCACTCAGGTGTTGCTGTCTGTAGTGACAAGTTGAGAAGTTTCAGTAGCAATATCTATCTCAGAGTTTCAAAAAGTAGAAAACTTTCCAGCGAGAAAAGAAACTGTGGTGGAAATTAAACTGAAGGTAGCACATGTTTTTAAATTATCGAGCTTACGCGATGTATTCTCGTATTATTTCACTACGGAAGTTAAATGACGGTCGGTTTCAAAATTGTTTTGAAGGTAGTTTAGATTCGTGTAGGGTCATCACCCTCTAGGTAGTAAGCGATGTGCCAATGAACTAAATCAAGCTGTTGTAGGAACCATCAGTGAGTTTCTCTGAACAATATCAAAATGAACTCATTATTCGGACACATCAAGCATTCGACGCCCTTAGAAACTCTCATATTCTCGCCGGCGAAATGATTTGGAACTTCGCGGATTTCATGACTGGAATGAGTCAGTGCACTATAGGATTTTCTAATTTGAATTTATACACTAATTTCCCAACCAAGTATAAGTACTGTTCGCAGTTCAATGTTGTAATAAAACAGGTATAAGTTATTCAGTGCCCCACATCAATGGAAGCTAGTTTAACCGTGACAATCACCCCCTCACAATCACCATGCCAATCGGCTTAATGATCCATCTAGACGGAGGACCCTCGCTCTTATCAACATTCATATCCCATTACCGCTAGGATATTTGCGGCCATATGAGCCATATTTGACTCACCTCCGTCCCTATTGTTCCTACTTTCCTTTTTTTGTAAAGCTTTTCCATGACACCTTTTGTATGATATCAATAGTTCGTTCACGACATATAATGTATCCTGCTTGATCGATCAGCGCCACCAGCAATCACCCGTCAACGAGATTGATCTAAGGAGCTCAAATCGGCAACGAACCTAGTTAAGCTGAGACTGAAGTTGAAATCACAACCTTAACCTCTTTATTTGCTGCCTACTGTAATTTTTAATGGCAGGGTATCATGTGAAATACAACTAAGATGATGCTGAGATATTTGCAAAACTCCTGACCGTAAACGTCTGCGCCGGGGAACGAATGCGCTATTGTCCTTTCCGGGGAGTAACGCGCTCACCACCACGCCATGCGGCTCCTTCGTTTCGCCTGTCTCTCAGCTAATTTTATTAATCGGCACCATCAGCAATCACCTGGTATCCGGCTTGTTCTGAGAGAGGCTATTTTCCTAGAGATTATAACTTAGGAAAATAAAATGATTTGTTCTCAATCCTAGAATCCACACAAGGAATGTTGAGTGAAATTCGTGAGTCACGAAATACTCAAATACACGAACCATATAAAAGTGGAAAGTTCGACGTTGGAAATCGGATAACAATATCGTGATTGAACCCACGAATTACGACGTAGACAACTTTAAACTTTGTGACTTTCTATGTTAGGAAAATACTGAATATTTGACTATTTCGTTGAATTCATTTGAACACGAATTACATTGAAAACAATACAATTTACCCAAATTTTTTTAGCAACAAGTCGAGCCGTGGGAAATCACAAAGGTATCTTCACAAGGACTCGACAAGCAAAAATGGCTGCATATACGCTTAGAGACCGCTACCTAGCGCTCTTCAATCAGACAAATCTGGAGCTTTGGGAATAACACTACCGTGTTGTTTATAAGTACGTCTTGGCTGTAGGAATATGAAAGCATCTGTAATATATACTACGCATAAGTTCCATTATATCGCTGAAGATAAAATGAGAGAAACGGAACTATGAAGCTAAAACTAACGACAGATCGTAAGGGATAATGGGTAACGTAAATGCTGATGATTAACCTCACTGATGTGTTTATGTGTTTCTTTCGCCACAATTCAATTCTTTATTTCTTCGCTCAAACTTTCCATCGAGAACAAATGAAAATGAACAAGAAAATAAGAGATTACTACATAGTACTAGAAAAACAAAAGTTCTTCCAAAAGCAGTAAACAGAACACGATGTTCATTTATAGTTGCTCTTTAAAATCTACAGCAGGAACATCGAAACTCCACGAGATCACTAGAAAAGGTTCGGCGATGCTTCGAATAGACCGTTTGTTACAAAGCGTTATTACTGCGATTTCTTTTTATTATGAGCGAATTCGAAGGCTTTCCCAATTTTCCATCGAAATGAATCGCCTATAATGGCAATACTTGTCATATTTAAATTATTGCTATTATTACAACTGAAACAACAATTCTCCCACATGTGTGACAAAAACGACGTTGTTTTTCTATCTACCATCAATTTCCATGAAACTAATAGTTTGGCAATACGAGAAATCGAGGCATTGTCTGATGACTCTTTTCTCTCTCCAACTGTCGTCTTATTGGTACTGATTTTTTCTAGAAATTTTTAACAGCGTAGAATCACCGCTACTTCCGTGGACTTCATGTTCGTGTGTACAATAGGGATCACGCTCACTAACAATTCCCAAGCCGGTAGGTCACGATTTTATGTGGCGCTCATACCCAGCCCTCGGTCCGAAGTTTAGTTAGTCTCCTGTGGACATCCTTCACCAAAATCGGTAGCTTTAATACCAAAGACTTCATGCGAGAAATGGAATGAGATAACATGGGAGTAGATTCTAGTGGTCAACATTAAACTATTTTCGTCTTACTAAAGATTTCGTTCTGATAATGTCAAGCATTTGCCAGTCCCAAAGAATATCATGTTTGGACAGCGCTTGTAAAAAAAATCGCTTTCAACTGAATTACCAGAAAACGATGTTCGTGAGAAACGTACTCGTTCTTAACTAACTACTGACGTCTAACGGGATTAACCTCTCCGTAAAGTTTGCTCATTTGGTCCAAAAAATCAACCGCCTAAATTCAAACTTGTGAAGAAGGAAACTAATGGCTAGGGTAGCTTATAAAAGGACCACAAATGAGAACAACTAACCTTGAGTCTTCCCTCCCCCTCCCACCATTTTCGACTGTACAACACCATATCTCGACGTAGTCCTCAAAAACTTGGACACAACACAAAGCAAACCAGAACAGCACTGAGTTATTGAATCGAATTATCGAAAGGGTGGTACTATGAAGGGATATCCCACATCACCTAAGCAAGAGTGGAAATTCGAGGTTACGACCTACGTCGACCACCATCCTTCAAAGACGCTGATCTATGCGCTAACATGTGGTGCACCTTAACAGAAACCGGTTAGGAAGCGAAGGGCACAGCAGATTGGCCACAGACCCGGAAGACTCCATCAAGAAGGTTCTAGAAGAAATTATTACCATTCTGAAGTCTACCGACCGAATTAAAACCATTGGCCTACTTTTCCACGCAGAAGAAATAAATGGAATTGATGAAACCAGTTTGCAAGCCTCAACGAATAGTATCAATACATATACTAAAAAAAGTGTAGAAAAACAGGAACATTATGACAGCTAGTGATAAGATCATCAATATTGCAACTAGTTAAACTCAACGAATGCAGGGCATAAAATGCACCTCAATTCTGCTAAGTTTAGATAACAGTTACCTGAACTTGTATAGACAACTCAGCTCCAGCCTCTACATCCGCTATACGTGCAGCATTATTTGGCGCTCGAACAAACCCACTCTCAACTCCATTTGTTAAAACTTTGTAACCTCGAAGGAGAAAGAAGTAATACATTTACGACACCATCAAAGACAAAAACCAAACGTGTATTTCGAAGTTATTCACCTTCAACTACTGGCATATCCCAAATTATTTCATAGCAACCCTGGCCCAGTTCTCGCGAAACTCGAAGATTGCATGGGTCTGGATTCTGTGACTTCACTATAGATTGCAGTTGTGTTCTCAGAGAACTCACTTCTTCCTGCAAGCTCAAACGTTAACTTGGGTACAGTGAAAAACAGAAATATGATAAGCATGTAAAACCGTGAATTTTTCTGTCCTTTCCACAAGGAATTTGCTTAATTCATCATTTATTCGCGTAAGGTTTTCATTCTCATCACTTATTGTTTTAACTCTGTCTTCCAGAAATTCTATTCGACGGATGACAGCGTCCTGAAAAACCATGCTCAATAGTAATATGTGAGGACATCAACCTATTCTTCAAAAAATTGCAAGTGAATCATAATACCTCTTCATAATATGGCCTCCTGCTGTTTCTTATTGATCCTATATCCATCGATATGTCCGTCACCACATCTACAGAGTTTGAGTGGTTTGATTTGTGCCTCTCATGTCTCGTTGTGCTACGCTGTAAGTTATTTTTAAACACCAAGACTAGAAAAACAACGTAAATAAAAAACGTCTGAAGATTGGGGAAACGGTTAGTTCAACTGTGAGTCTATGCAAATATCTATCCCATAGGATGGCTAAATGATTCATCTCATTCGTTTTTGGTTTCGTAGATAAAAACCTAGGAGTATCAGCGCCCACAGGATGGAATGAGACACAGGATGTAACATTCCGCTTATTACTTGGATGAGTCTGAAACAGCTAACAGCTCTAAATTAAGCATTAAATTATAAGGGTTATCCCACCCGCCCAGGTTCGTCCTTCAGTTCCGAATCCTGTTCGCGTTGCAATATTCGTTCTCGCAAGTGTGACCTTCTAGAACGGTCAGTGCGAGTTGCTTCGGTGGATGCCACATTTCGGTTACTAAAATGTACAATACAGGATGTTAGTTTTCGTCCCCCCCCCCCCTTTTGAAAAGGAAACTGCAGAAATCAAGAAAAAACAGTATGAACATACTCTCTCCAGCCATTTTTTAATGCGGGTACGAGCGTCACTGTTGAGGACGATTCTATCGACTCCAGAGTGGAACTTCTTGAAGGAGCTTCAAATTGTAAAATTGTTGTTGATTTCGCACACTTTTCCTCAGCTGGAATAGAAGACTGCGGCATTTTGGCCGAGAATAAGTGTCGAGGCACTAAAATTATGTAGTGCTTTCGCAAAAAATAAAATTCCAAATACAAACAGCGCAATAATATTAGCATCTCGCATCCATTTTCGAAGATTTTACACACTTACTCAGATACAATCTCAAATTCATACTAAAATACCTACACTTACTTTCATCAGCGCTTGAATTTGGTAGGCGATTCTCTTTCCCCTCAATAACACGGGCGGTCCAAGCTCCATATGGTGAATGAAGACTCAACGACAAGGAAGAGTCTTCTTCGATGCTGCTGTTACTCAATATCTCCCGTCGCTTTTCCATAACCTGAAACCAAACGGTAGTGAGAAGTAGTAACATGTAGTGAATCAAAATCAAAAGAACGAGCAAAAAAGAAAAAGAAAAGAAAATGGGAACATTATAGAAGACAATTACCTTCAATATCGACTGGTCTAAAGAGGAAACACGCCTCCCATCGATGTCAAAAGGACAGTACCTTTCCAAGTAGTTTACAAGCGATCCATGTGCACCAGTGTCTGGCTTGAACATTCTTCCCTTTCCTTGACTATACAACCACTCACCTAAATACAGTTTATACAACATATTTGCATGAGTCTGAAGAACTGTTTAAAAAGAACAGAATAAACCTTTCAATTGGTCTTCTTCAGAGACTAAGAACCCGTCAATATCCTGTACTGATGGCAAAACCGATAAAATATAAATGCGGTAATCGAAATTCGGACTTGATAAGCAAGGGTTATTCGCTGAAACTTATTTCAGTAAAGTGGTACAAGCTATGTAGAATTCTTCACCTTACCTAATGCAATCGACTCCAACTTCATCAAAGGTAGCAAGTACAAAAATTCGGTGAGATCTTCAACGGTATTGGAAGATGCATCAAGGAACGTAAGGCACTGTGGAAAAATGGCAGTCTAAATCATCAATGTCAAAGCCAAGATGGATGAGAGTTGATACAGACTAGAGTTGGTCGGCTGGACCATAGGGAAAATTTTAAAAACGCCTAAACGGCCTCATCGTTAAACAAAAAGATACGTTTGAACGGAAGGATGGATTCTAACGCATACGTTGTGGGACAGACCGGACGACATGCATCGACCTCGATGCGTGTCCTATCGAAAGTTAGCTTTACCATAGCTATTTATTCTGGTACATTTCGTTCTGGGTCGATAGTTTTTTATATAGACATATAGAGAATGCCCGTTGGAAAAAAAAATTTGCCACGAGCTCTTTTGTAACGGCCCATGCGATTTCGGAATTTACTGTACAGATAAGAAATTACTGCTGGTGTAGGAATTACTGGAAATCTTTGGGTAAATTGAGCTTAGACTTTTAATACCTCCCTGCCATAATGATGCAGTTAGCTACTGAGCATGAATGAAAGCTGACTTGTCTATTCAGCGTCGATAAAACTACTGATTGAAGCGGAGGTGTGTGATTACCAATTCGTCTCCAGAAAGTGTGTTTATGAGGAACCTCCAAGTTCTCAACATTTGTTCTACAGTCTAGGTTATCAACGTTGAACGATTTCGTCGGAATTTGATACAGTATTCTGACTAATACGGGTAGGACATTTTGACAAAGACCAAATTTGTCTCTGAGCTTTACTTTCGTACTAAACAGTTGATTAATTACTATGTATGACATGCCTTCGCATACTGTGAGGACCACGGCATCTCTTCCATTCTGTCCATTGTTTCAGATCGAAAATCGACGAATTTGCCCAGTTTTTTGGTGTAAGTTGGGCTGTTTGAGCATCTCCTCCTTTACACGTTAGTTGGCTTATGGTAGCTTTGTTCCACACAAGTCCCGTAGCGATTTTGAGACCAACAGAGAGTTTTGTCCATGTCTCGGCATCCTTGTGATTATGTCCATCTCAAAGTACCTCTAACATCTGCTCTACACGAGCCCTTTCTAGCCAAATTACGCCCACTATTAAGGCTGCATCTTACTGCAAAAGCTTGACAAATTACAGTATCTGTGCAACGAGTTCTAACGCACTGCATTGAAGTTACCGAAAAAAGTCTCGAGTATTTATGAATTCCTCTTCCAAAAATATTAGCGAGAGTAACTCTAAATTTGAGAAGAAACCTTAACACTACGCTATTAATCCGGCGCAAATATAGTTGATTGGGCTAACAAATGCCTATACCAAAGAGTAGAGAATAGATAAAACCAACCTTAAACGATGAGATACGATTAGAGGAGACATCCAAATGGTTTAAAGATGACAGCTTATGGAGGTCTGGTAAAGATGTTATTGCGTTAGAGCTAAGATCGAGACGTTGAAGATGAGCGTTATCCAAACCACTTGGAATAATCTCAAATATTCCAGAATTAGAACAGAAGTCATTCTGCGAAATATAACTACTATAATGCTGAGATATTTCCAAAACTCCGGACCGCAGGTCTCTGCGGTGGCGAACGAACGCGCTACTGTCCTTTACGGGGAGTAACGCATTCACCACCACACCATGTGGGTCCGAAGTTTCGCAAATATCTCAGCATTATAGTAGTTATATTTCGCAAAGAACCTGCCGTTAAAAAGAATAGGCAGTAATTTAAAAAAGTTAAGGAGTCATTTTTTTCAAAAAATACTGCTTTACCTCGATGTCGTTGCATGAAACATCTAACGTTTCAAGATTTACGAAGGATCGTAGACAGTCGATATTCGTTATCCCATTATTAGAAAGAAGCAGAACTCGCAACTGTGTTGCAAACGGTACGAACCAAGTCAGCTTGTTTAACTGGTTATCTGTCGCGTCCACCTAGGAAAAGTCGTAGAAACGAGGAGACACGGATTAACAATATACATCAAGGCTGCTTGGTCTGACTAACTTGAACGCATTGCTTGAACATATCAAATCCCACCACATTGGTAAACATGTTTCCGCTAATGATCAGTTTCCTCACATTGGCTAAAAAGCAGAATTTAAGCTAAAAGCACATCCAGAAAACAAGAGTGTTTTCGTCACATGCCATATTCCTTTCGAAACCTCCGGTTAATTTTGTTCAAACCACGACGTGACAGGTTAAGCACACCATTTTCGCACATCGGGAAAACGTTACTTTCACACCTGCAACAGATTGGGTGCGATAAATTAACGTTTCGACACAATGAACCAAGAAACCCACTTCGAGTCATCTGTTATTGACCGAACCGGAAACCTGTCGGGCTCCGAGTGTCCAGAATTGTCTGCTGGCTTGTTGGATCTCTCGCTGAACGGTAAGACCAGCAGCACAGACTAACTTAGAAAACAATCAACAACAACTACACTAGAAGAACAGAATCTCATTCTCACTGACTGCCGTCGAAATCACTGCGACAAGTCTTGCCGTCAGTTTGGTGTGCTGATAGAGCAGACGTATCCTCTGTTTCGGGCTGCACCGGAAACAACGCATTACTGTCTTCAGCTCCACTAATCCCAAAAACTCTATCGCTAGTAAGGCAACACAGCGCAACGAAAAATCCCTCGCTTTTTAAAACGCGACTAGGTCACCGCTGTACATAATGCCGAACAGGAGCCCGCGGAAAGCACATAAACAGAAACTGCTAGCCTACTTACGTATAAATGAGCCCAATAGTATAAGTAAAGATTTTGACCACGGTTTTTCTTTGAAACGCTGTCCAAAAGAAGTACTTGATATGCGGGACCATTTGTTTACATCTTAAGCCTTAATCCAGATTACACTTGTCGTTACTGGGAAATACACGTCTTCCACACAGTGAAACCTTCTGGGAATTTCATGTCTATAATTGCTAAAACCCTCAAATATCCGGAAACATTGGTTTCTGAAGGTGAAGAAGTTAGCAATTCGAACGGAAACTGACATCTTTACGGTCTTCGTTCTGTATTGAGTGGTGTTCACCGTTCTCGTCTTCTCCACCCATAGCGATCGACTGGTAAACCTAAGAACTCTTTGTAAAACTCACGCTGCTACACAGGACCAACGGAATTCACAGATGGAAAAAGCAGACCAGACCTGATACCGGAATCCAACCCCACTGATGAGTCGGTTCTGAAACTGGGAAACTACTCGAATTACGCGAAACTGCGGACATTCTGATACCATCGGATGGACATACTTCCTTGGTCCGCCATTAGTACTCTAGTCGTTGAATCACAAGATCAGTCGTCTAATCATCCCATTTACAGGTTTACTTTCCCCGAATTAAAGTTATTATGGGAAGCAAATTAGTGGATAAATGGAAACTACTATATGCTTAACTTTGTTGAAAACATGCTGCTGTCTTATAGGTCGTGCCATGTACCATGGTGTTTTACCAACCCCCACTACGCACTCATCGACGTCTGCGAACGACCGAAATCCCATGAAGAAATCGAGACAAAGTGACATTCTATGCGCTACTGTTGATATCCCGAAAATTCATCCCAGGTACTTTTTTTATTCTCTCCATTGTCCCACCGCATTGTTACGAACTGAAGTTATTTGCTCATTGTCTCTGGTGCATAATCGCCCCATAGTTAGAAAGTCATATTTGCAAAGGTGCTCGTTAGCCATATGCTGAGCAACGTTTTCATCACTCTTGAGAGCGATGTCGCGAATGGCGAGATCTTCGACGAAACCCTGTCCCGGAATAATGGGGACATTAGTGAAGATTTGAAGGAAAACTGCTTTCAGAACATTTCAGTACTTCTGGAATTATTGTTGTGCTCTGCGGGTTGCTCACCATGACTGCGAGTGCTGAGCGATGGAATGTCCGGAGGTAGACGAAACAGTTATCATTGGACAGTAAGCATCGACAACAACCGAAAAAGGAGCACTCCCGAGTGTACTTCATTCGAGCAGTGCTCCGCTGGATTGAGCTGGATTGCCATCACGAAGACACATCGGAAGGAGGAACAACTGTGAACCCGATACGTCACGTACTCGAATAGAGTTTTTGTTATCAACCTCGTGCTAGCCTATCAATGGAAAGATACTTCCAACATGTATTTATGGTAGGTGTACCTCGCCTCTTAAATCAGAAAGTTGCTCAAGGAGAAAAGAATTGATGTCTCATTCGAAAGAAATACACCACATACGGACTGGTCGTGAGTGAAGTAGGATCTCTCTAGATGCGAACAGTTCATAACGAGCTGAAACCTATGCTCAACCGTAGTGCACAGGGTTTTTATGAGTTAGCCAGGGAAATATACACGTATTGTTCAAATATTGTTGCTCAGGATCACCAGTTTCATGTGCGACGTGTATCCAGTTCAGTCCATACGTTCGCGCAGAGATTTAGTGAATTGGTCCCAGTACATTTTGTTTTTAGTGGTTTCTTTATTTTCTTGTTCTTTTGTAAGTCTTACTTTGCAACTAATGGTTTACGGTGTAGGTAGTACATTGTTAAGAAAAAAAACGTTTAGTTGGTTGTTCCGTCTCTCTCAGGCTTCTGGCATGTTCTCAAACTATGCAGACGTCTTAACCCTTTTATTTACTGCCTTCTTCTTTTTAATGGCAGGGTATGTTGCGAAATATGCGAAAACGGGATTGATCTGGGGAGCCCAAATCGGCAATCCTGTTGACGGGTGATTGCTAATGGCAAAAAGATTGATAGAACTAGCTGAGAGACAGGCAAAACGAAAGACCCGGATGGTGTGGTGGTGAAGTGCGCTGCTCCCCGGTAAGGACAACAGCGCGTGTTCGTTCTCCACCGCATACACTGCAGTCCGGAGTTTTGCAAATATCTCAACATTATTTACGAGTTATGCAGACGACTCTTCAGTCGCAAGAAAACTTTGTCCACACTATGAAGCACCCACTCATTTATAAATTTACTATTTGGTATTGCTTTTTGGTAGAAGTTTTTTGTAAGTCTAGAAATCGTAGCTATCATGGCTCAGAGTTCAAAATGGAGTGAGTATTGAAATATAGTCCTGCGCTACCGTAGTGTATGCTGTTTTATAGCCAAATTGACGACCTCAACAGTACTAAGCTTGGCGAAGGCACTTATGGTCACGTCATAAAAAGTCGATTTCGTCAGACGCCGAATTCGGTGTGGGAGTAAGTCGCTTAAAAACGGTTTCTGTACGAACTTTACTTTCAGGACACCACAAAATACAACCACAATGGTGCGGAAATATGAGCAAAACTCAAAACTTCAGCTGGGTTTTGAACCCGCAATTACCTTTTCCGAGGATTCTCACGCTATACACCACACTAAAACCAAGGCCTTTTGTTTATCGTCCACATTTTTCACATAACTGAAAGAACGGCAAAGCAAGGACCTCGGTTGGTTTTGTGAATAGCAGATGAGTCCACGAAAAAGGTAATTCAGGGTTCTAAGCTCAACTGAGATCCCAAGTTCTGCTCATATCTCAGCATCATTGTGATGTATTATACGTAATAATCTGTCATAAACAGGAACAAGAGGGAAGAAAAGTTTGAACTGCTGGATAGTTTTTATACAGTCGAAATAAACCGTTACAGAAATATTGCTATCAAATATGCCACTGATCCTTCACACAGGGAGAGCTTGATAAGGGAAGCAAAAATCATCCTAACTCATATCCGGCACCCGAATTGTATTCGGATTTTTGGATTTTATGACTGCCCGAAGAATGGCATGGGTGTGGCGATGGAACTAATGGACTGCAGCCTTGCTTATTGTGGGTAACTGTATGTTTTATTTTGACTTAGTCAAGCTTACAATGATTGTTGATCCTAGTTTAGTGCTGACAAAGAGGACCATTGAGTACAAAATTGACCATGCTATTTCATGGCTGTACCAATTGTCGGATGCCATGAACTACTTCCACAGCGGAAACCATGTTCATAGAGATTTAAAATTGCAGAAGTGAAATCTTCTTATTTGAACAACTTTCTTTTTGTTTCAAAGAATCGATCTGACATTCAACTTGACGATGTAACCAATGGGTGAATCCTATGTATTCCATGTTTCAGTCTTCTGTTGTGTAATCGTTACCATACTCTTAAAGTTTGTGACTACGGAACGTTTACGACTCTACACGAATCGATGACGTTGAACCGAGGCACACCAATAACGATGGCACCTGAAATCATTAGAGGGTCGAAGCAGTACACCACGAAAAGCGACATCTACAGCTTTGGCATCATTATGTGGCAAATAATCGCACGACGGTGAGTAAATCGCTGAGTTCCTCATTTTATCCTTTCATATCACTTCCCTCCTAACGGTTTACCGCTTCGTCGTGGCTAGGAAGTGTTCTTGGGTGTCGGACCGCAAAGTACAGCGGGGAATTATCCTTCTGACAGAATTTCCCAAGATGAGGAGTCCAGTGTTTTCATCAGGAATCCTAGCTAAGAGTAAACCCATACCAGGACCCACGACTGTCCTCGTATCAGATTAGTCGCACGGTGGCAAATTTCACTCAGAACCACGACGGCTGGATTGCTTGTGTGGTGACGACCTGAGGTAGACTGGCGAGGCTGACCTCGGGACTCCAGGCAAACTCAGTGGCTAGACCAGCAAAACTCTGAAGCAATGGAAATTATGCTGGGGTCCGACAACTACTGAAGACGAGCCGTCCAAGTAAGTATCCAAGTATGTCATTTCCATTGTTTAATCACTCATATGTTCAGTTGTAAGGAAGAACAAGAGCAGTGTAGGAATGTTTTAGAACTCCAGCGTTAAATAATTCGCTTTTGTGGCGCATTAGTTGTTAGTGATTAAAAAAGGTTAATTGTAATTGTACCAAATCCGGAAGAAAACCATTGCAGCATCGATATGAAACAAAATTTTTCAGTGACTCACCGTATTTGGCATCAAACCCACACGATGCTTATGCAATTTATTGGAACATAGTGGCGAAAAACCTACGTCCACCTCAGATTTCATGCAATCCGGTCCTCTCACGATTCTATGAGCGGTATTTTGCTCTTGTATTTGTTCATTTAAATAATGATAAGGCAGGTGGTACAATAGGTGTTGGCATGATGATCCGAACAAGCGTCCAAACAGCCAAGAAGTAATGAGGTACTTTTCACTACTGAAGGAGGTGAGTTCGCACTTTATGTAAGATGTTTGCGACAAACTATCTGTTAACCTGCAATTTCTGATTATTCTTACGGCATTTTTTGCTATCCTTCTGTCCGAAGTGACGCAGAATTTGTACATATTATCACTTCCTTTGTGAAGGATTTTTTGGAATGTTTTTTCATAAACTGTTACATCGTGTCTGTTGACACCCTCCTTTTCGTCTGTCCAACCGATTAACTATTCTTATTGACATGTTAAATGTTGACTGAGCGCTGAAAATCTTATGATAACTCTGCCGAAGACGATATGACAAACCGACTCCGCATTTGTATAGCCAGTTTCGTTCATGCGTCCCAACACTTTACCCCCTCACCGTGGCTGGAAGGTGTTCTTGGGAGTCGGGCTTTAATGTACAGCGGGGGTTCATCCTTACGGCAAGGTCTCCCAAGCTGAGAAGAAGTTCGGCGTTTCCATCTGGAAGCCGAGCTAAGCGTAAACCAATGCTACGATCCATCACCGTCCTGGTACCAGACTAGCCGCATGATGGCAAATCTTCCTCTGATCCACAATGGCGACGACTATCTGTGGTGGTGACGACGTGGAGCGGACTTTGGCCTGGTTGGACTTCAAGGAAGCACCGTGGAACTCCGAAAAAGTGGAGATTATGCTGGGGTCCGCACAACCAGTGAAGGTGGGCCATCCATGTATCCAGTCCAAGTTTCGTTCATGAGAAAAGGCACTAAAAATACATACGCATATGTATACAAGTATGTACATATATATTTGCACATAAACACATAGCATACATACGTATGTGTGTATGTGAACACATGTATATACTAACCATTTTGTTCACACCCTCTCGAAGTACTATTTGGTTTTTGTCAGGATTTGAAAACAGAATTTTAATCTCAAAATTCAACACATGTGGCGGCAGGATAACATTCTTTTAGAAGTCCCGAAACGAAAAAAGCGCTTAGCTACGTGCTGTAGATTCCAGAAAATCAGATTTTCATCTTTCTACAATTAGAAGAATCTGTGGATTCTATTGCTTTTGACTTCGTATGGCAGTATGAAGAATAAGACTTACATATGCTCCGAATTGTTTTAATCCGACAATTTTAAGCAGATATTTGTAGGCTCAATTTGGATTAATTAGGATAAAAATCGTTACATTCCACAGATTCTTGTCAACAAATTGACTTAACAAGAAAATTCTTTCTTTTATGGAGCACATGAGCTTGCTCGTTTTTTTCTTGGAGACTCGTACATCAAATAATGAAGTACTTCAGCAAGCAGGACTCAGTGATATCTCAAAATGCTAGGCCGGTATTTGTTGTTAAGTGCGTTTACACTGGAAATTTTTAGTGTTTGAATTTCCGTCGACTTTGCTGAATATTCAGATTTTCAAAGGCATAGTGAAAATAACCCTCTGTGAAAATTTTGTTTACTTCTAAAACGATGAGATAGAACTTCCACAAATCCGTCTAATTGTAGCGTCCAGGTTTCCCAGGTTTCCGACGTGTGTGTTAAGACAGGAAGAATCGTAGAGTCGGAAAGCTGTGCACCTTTTTACTTAATCATTGCCATTTATCAGTCACCGTTGTCTAACTTTTGGCTTCCGTAGGTAATATGGTTTGCACAAGGTGTGCTATTACCAATAAGAACTATGTCAGTTTCAGTAACGGATAAATGTATGAGTATATTTTCCAATAAAGAGCACAACGGCTGTTTAGATTCCATCAAAGCCGTAGTGAGAACATCAGTGTCTTTATGTTTTTGTCAGTTCTAAGGAGAGGAACAGGTAGCATTGCACAACCTAAGCCTTATTCAAAGGCAAAGCCTTCCTTCCTTTCAAAGCCTTCCTTTAGATGTGATATACCTACCGATTTTTATACCAATGTGAATTTCGTTCTTTTGGAAATCTTTGTAGTTGTCCTTTAAGAATTCTACTTTGTTATTATTATATCCATTGTATTTTAGTCACTAACATTAATACGAACAACCGTTTCGCTTGCAGGATTATCCAAATGGTGACGATTCTCTCATTGATACAAGAACAAATGAACCAGCAGTTACACCTCAGCCAAATATTGTGTGTGGTTGTTTCCTAGGTATTACTACCCGTCGTTATATTTTCTGAAATTACTTTTCAAGGTAACATCTGCTCACCAGTGCCATAGAAGAGGACGATCCGACCAATCAACATTGATTCAAGCCGTAAGTCATTCTCTGCATTCTCTTAGTGAGCAGTTAAGTTTAAAATAGCTATGAAAATTCTAAGCTTTGTGTTTGCGGTATTATTTTACAAACCTTAATTTGCATTTCAGGATTCTCCACGGGATATTTCCATGCTGGATGGGGATGGCGTACCACCACATATTAGAAATAACCGATCAAAGTCATGCTGCGAAAAAGCGGGAAATGACGTACCCCGACTCACTACACATTCACACCAAATGCCAACGAATGTACTTGATTATATAGATCATTCATTGCGCGTGAGCGTTTGTAGTCTACGTTTCTAATCTAATAGCCATTTATTACAATCCTGATATTCTGTTCTACTTAAAATTGGATTATTGAAATTTGCTACATTTCTTAAAATGGCAAAATTGCAGCCAGCTGACCCAATCATCGGCGAGGAAGCCTCGGAACAAATCTATAATGAACACATTGCAGCTTGTCATGAGCTTTATGATTACGATCTTCGCCTGCAGCAAGCGCTTGCAAGCAAGTTGGTTTCCCGCTCCTCTACGTTGCTCATTATTTTAGATACGAGGTATCCTTTTGACTGTAGAATTTTTCCACATAACCTATCTTCATATTTACGGTGCCGATCCCGCCATTTATTTCATTCCATTCACTTCCTCGCATAAATCATCCACGAAGGTCTTCGGACTTCTCGCACTTCGGTTCGGATACTGCTTAAGGATTGTCATCATCTTTATCAATGTCGTTTAATGCTGGTGGAGTGGATCTGCGTGAAGTTGGGGAAGTGACTTGGGCTCAGACAATTCTGGTGCACACCTAAGAGGCGAAAGGCTTGGTGAGCTAGGGACGGAGTCGAACTCACATAATAATCGTGATGGCCGACATAACTATCATTGCGCTGCACGTCCATTTGACGATAAAAGATATGAACATATCCGCTTAGAGCTACGGATCTCTCTAACCTCCTTCCTGACGGTTAGTGGCAAGGCAACGTGGCGCATCCCCAGGTAGCTGATAGGGGGTTAATTGCGGAACAAAGCGGCTTTGTAATTTCCTGAGACGCAGTTGGATCCAGAAGACGGACTGCTTATTTCTGCCTTGCCAATTTAACACATACATTCTGTGTTTATGTAGACGTATTCATGTATGCTTGCGTGGGTGTGTTTCCCTTTATGTGGATTGTAATCTACGAGTAAAATCGGTCAAAATCCTGCAGTCAAGTGACTGAAAAGTTTGGGAAGCGGTTAGGAGTCGCCTCCAAGAAATAAGCTCTGTTTCGTGTATGAGTGAAATTGGAAAGCTACTCATGTGTACAACCCTTCCCCACTTTCACAGCTCAGCGGGATATGCGTGGGTATTAATTGCTAAACAAAAAAATAAGTGGGCCTCTTTTCCCTGACCTCATGATCCCGAAAAAGCCTCGATACGACCACGTTGAGTAGGAAGAGTACGGATACGGTGCTAAAATCTCAGAGCTGTTCTAGTTTGCTTATAACTCGTTGGACTAAGGTGACGATCTGTAGTTACAATACACGCTCACTTGCATCTGAATCCTTGATAAAGGATGTGATCCTGAACGTAAAAAGGAAAAGGTACAACATAATCATACTAGCTGAAAGCAAAAAACGCTGTCCATTGAACGCCATCTATGGCACCGGAGAGGAACTTTTTCTCAGCACATGCGACAGTAGAGGAGCCGGTGGCGTCGGCATTCCCGTCAACACGAGTTTGTCCATGAAAGTCGTTCATTCGAGCTGCTAACAACTAGAATCGGACGTTTACAGTTAAAGAGTGTGGATCAATACCGAATTTGACAATATTAGTCGTTTCCGCATCGACATCGAGCTATTATGGGGATGAGGTCGAGGCACTCTATATGGGCTCTGAGGGTAACTAAAGAGAAGATCGTACGTTCCTCCATGAACCTGAAAATTGGACCTGAAAAGCGTCACACTGCAACCCATGGATGAGAATGGAACGAAACGAGCAGGGTGAGCGACTCTGAGTTTATCATGACGAGAAATACCATCCATGGTATCTAATTCCTACGATCTGCCCTTGAACTTAAACGAGATTGGTATCAGTTATTGCCGTTGTGGTTCGATGGCAGACGTCTCGGCGATTTCACTTTCTTCGAAACCTAGGCGTATTTCATGTAACGCCATCTACATAGTTCGGTTAATTATTTGTAGTATTAATCGAGATTTATTATATAAACGAACACCACTTTGTTTGAAACCTACTCAATGTTTTGTAAGATGTGAGACCACCCTTGTGTTGTTCGCATAGGATGACGAGTGAAATTTATTCAGATCAAAAATTAGGCTGAGAAAAGTGTAGCCGCGACGCATTCGTCTTTTCGGTTCATTTTTGGACTTTTGGGATCTGTCCAAAACGCTTCAAGAGCCGGTCATTAATGTTTTTGATACCTTTGTTAAGATTCTGATAGTCACTTCAAAATCCACACAGTTATCTAGTGCCCAGTGTATACGTAGAGTAGTACCTCCTCGGATTTTAAGTTACCCATCTTATCTCATGTGGATGTTCTTTTATACGGACGTAAAGTGATCTATCCGTTCCGCCTATGTATTCTTCACAGCCTTCATGCCTTGCATGAGATTTAGTGTATTGTACCTGAACTCATACAATTTCTCTCTCTGGTGTCAAGACAGATTGCACAGTTTTCTGAGCTGTACAAACGACCATAGAGACGGTATGGACTAATTGACAGCTTGTGGTATGGAGTGGGAGGTCAATAATTGATACGGAGTTTTGAAAACTTCGTCTTAGGCAGCTCTTGATAGCCTAACTTACTTCGTTTGATATGAAGGGTAGCTTGAAAGGAATCTTGCCTAGGTTACAAACATTGATTTATGGTATAATCCTACATTTTGGTCTGATCCTAGTGGCTTCTGTTTCGTAGCCACTGGACGTGACTATTTTTCGTGCCATGTTCTGTGACATGTGACATGATCTTTCTCCCGTTGACGGGTGAGTGCTGATGGTGCTGATCGATAGAAATAGCTGCGAGAAAGGCGAAACGAGGGACCCGCATGGTGTGGTGGTGAACGCGCTACACCCCTGAAGGGACAATAGCGCATTCCTTCCCCACCGCATACGCCTGTGGTCCGGAGTTTTGCAAATATCTCAGCATCATTGAAGTTGTATTTCACAATGTATACCCTGCCGTTAAAAAGAGTAGGCACAGGGTTCATAGAAAGTGAATTTTTTTAAGTTATCGTGTATGGTAACTCATAATTCTAGAAGACCCGCTCTCAAAGCTGGACGTAGGAGTCTGGCAATGGGGACTGCCATAACGAAGTTGACTGCATCGTAGTAAATCGAAGATTTTATCTAGCTTGTTCTCCCTAAGTTTTATTCGGTATCGGACCATTGTCTCCGTGTAAGGTTCCACTTTCAGCGGACAGGAGAAATAGCCACTAAATTCAAGAAATGAAATCCAAAAACCACGGTGATTTGGAATTTATTCAGATCACGAGTAGGTGCTTGGGAAAATGCTGTTAATGAATGAAGAATACGGCAGGCCTATGCACCACCACGGCAGCTCTACGAAGGCTGAGAGTTCGGAGGTCACCAAGAGACATCTGTATCCAGAAACAGTCGAGCTGATACACTAGAGTGGAGACGTTCGAGCTACAGGCAAAAGCAGAGATACATCAAAACTTGCGAAGCAATGCGGACAAGCTGTAAAATAAGGTAACAGAGAGGACAAAGCGACAATAGTGCCCGAAGGTGCAGAGACAAGGAGAAGCATTTGCAATGTGCTGTGAAACCTTGCTAATTACAAAAACGTTCAGCGCCAAAGAGAAATGAAAGGTTTGGTGACACCCGAATCACTCGACAATCAACGGAAGACGGTGTACAGGTGATACAGATAACTTTACACGTGTGGGGAGTTAAAACTATTTTTTTTTGTATTTTTTGTTTTTTTTTTTCATCTACTTGTTCTTCGGTCGGCTACCAATTTTATTACAAGTATTTCACATTTAGGTCTTCTAATTTGATGTCGTGGGAAGGAGTGTTTTCATAAGGAAATCGGTTTTCGAGATAATATCAATAATAGGTGGTTTTAGGCATAACGCTATAATTAATCTCTCCCAACTACAGGAGTATCGCAAATTGATGAAAAAAAAGGTACCTTTAGGTTTCGTGACAGTTCTAATTCCCATTTATGTACAATCTCTATTTTTTTCCTTCCTTGAAGATACAAGTTACGAAAGATTTAGAGATTATGGTGTGTACCATTTCAGAAACTCCTGGAACAACTCAGAGACGTCGCGCTCAAGAAGATCAAGCAACACTTGGAACGCTGAAAGCACTGATCGTTGAGCAGTAGAAATTACAAACTAACAGCAACAATAACATACAATAAAAGATAACAAATTGCTGTGATGCAATACTTCGGTGTAAAAATAACTAATATCGAAGTTATAGTGAGTTTATTTGGATACTTCTAGTTTTCACTCTGAAATATTTTGTGCTACCAGATCAACACAATTTTCGATTGTCTTTTACGCTACGTGTTGAAATGTCGTGTTTTATAAAAAAAAAAACTGCTCTTACTAAGGGTACACGTTTAGAACCAATAAAGTTGCACTAATTTTCAAGTTCTTTTGTTATTCGACGACTTTTTTGCGTTTATCTTCGTCAAACCACTTAAGAACAACCAAATATGATTTTTTTTAACATGACCGAACATCACTTATTGTGCTGGTTTCAACAGTTCTTTCTTGTCCGCTTTCTCGCACTCATCCCAGATTTTTGTGTAGGTATGGTTTCTTTCTGGGCCCTGAGCGTTTTCAGCTGTTCACCACGAGCAGTCTCCAGCCTTTATAGATCGAAAGGAGTGGGAGGTGATTGGCTAGCCCTCCGGAGCGGGATCGAACCAGGGCCTTGTGCTTATTGAAAAAAATAATATGAATTAATGTTAGACATGAAAATGGTTCATCTTAACATGTGATGGTAAGCCCACCGATTCCTCCGTTCATTTTGTCGTCTTGCAGTCGTCATCAGTGATTATACTCGGGGCGATGTATGGCTGCGGCTGCAGCTTAAGGATTTGTGGTATACATTTCCCATTGGCATGCTCATTGTTTATCGAGGTGGTTGAATTTCGTCTGGAATCATGAGTTGTCCGCGACAAGAAGTTCACACATCAATACTGGTGGGGAATTTTTAACATGTCCTAGGATAGCACTGATTCTTGCACACGCGATCACATCCGCAGTTTAATGTCTTCGCAGAGACATGACCTCTGCAGAAGTCCTTTCTTAGAAGACCAGGTAGTCAATGTGACGTCTAACGGTTTCACAATGAACGTCACAAAAAGACAGGCGCCATACAGTGCGGCTGAAAAGCGAAATTAGGCGTCGCCTCGCAACTCTTAATATTGATTGCTTCGATTTTTTCGCTCGTCCAACATCTGTCAACTTCATCTAGTTTTAACTCACAACGGACGCGCGCCGTTTATGGCTCAATGAGTGGAATACGGGCAATTTTTTGTTGGTTGCGGACTTCTTGGTTTTTTGATGATTAAAGATGATTCTTCGATAGCTAGAACTATGGTCCACCGTTCAAATAGATTGCTGTCAGCACTTGGAAGTATTCAGCGCCATATGTTGAGTCTATTTCTGTTTTCGTTTTTATATCCGCCCATTCCGTAAGATGAAAATAATGATTAAAATGAAATAACAGTTTTTTTATACAAGTTAATTTCTGGTGGAATTACCTATAGATGAACATTCTCGAAGAAAGGTTCATTGTAAACCACTAAGGATAAGGAAAGGTCTGTCTGGTCTCTCCTGTACTGCTTTGATCAGCTTTCGATGAGCTACCAAATATGCATAGTGTGATAAGAAAAGAAACTCAGGGACACACAAAACTTTTAACTGACACTGTCGCGTCCATACTGTACCCTGGTTCAGGCCCGTATGGACTTTGTAGTGTCCATACTGAGCGCTATTGATTTGCAAAAAAAAGTGGGATTGCTCGAATATCTCCACAGGTTCCACGGATTTCAGGACAGGATCAGGAACACAATGCTTCCTCTCTTTGAACGTCATTCTTGAATGACCTAAGGAAAATCAGTTCAGTAACCTCAATGTTCATTTACTTGTGCTTCACTAATCGCCTGCTGCCGTGCTGGCGCGCCCCAAGAGTAACGGTCCTGCGGATGTGTTGAGCAAAAACTACGTCCAACACATGCGATATAGCGATATACACCGGTGGTTCCATCTGCATTGTTGATTCGTAAGGTCTTAACGTATTCATAACGGATTGCTTGTTCCTGTACAATTTCTGTATGCCTGAATTCACGAGCCTCTATTGATGCTGCGATGATTCCCTGCTTTTCAACGCCCGCGCAGTAAATAGCTGAGGAAGCATCGTTGTTGATGTTCGGCCGTATTTCAACTATCGGTGGTGATTGAATTGGATTGGATTTCAGCCGTCAGAGTGGTCTGTCAGACCGAAGGCTCTCGTTTTGGTTTTCATCTCCTATTTAACTACAATGCTATTGGACAATAGGGAGATAGTCGGCTTTTTTCCGGAGCGCTACCGACTTGTGGATGAGGATCGATTGGTTCAGCGACTTGACAATACTCGAACAATTAAGGTTGGCTAGTCTTAGCGAGCCCTATAGAGATATTTTATTTTGCCAGATGGTTTTTTTAATGAATTCTTCGAGTCCTTTTTAGTAATGCATTGGAAACAGTTTTTCTGTAATGCATTTCACTAATGAATGTGTTTGCGAACACAGGATGTCTGAATAATGTAATGAATGACGAAAACGCTCAAGAAAAATAAACTTCATTACACCCTAGATTTTAGTGAGCACTAAGTTTCCTTGCAGTGGAAATGTTAACTTTTACAATGGAGAACCGGAATAGAGGATAAACCATGAAGCTCTCGGCATTGATCAATCCCTGGCGCGCCATGCCTTCGACTTCAATAAGCATTGTTGGAGGTGATTGAATGCATATCTGGCCCTTACACTGACCCATGGTGGCCTGCCGATGTATCGAGCCAGTGCTGCTATCCTCCCAGGCAACTCTGGTACCACTTTGCCGATCCTGATGGAATGGAGGGCTTGGTGAGCCACGGACGCGGAGATCGATCCCATGTGTGTATCGCAGGGCGCCTCCGACCACTACGCCACACGCGCCTTAGAATTGAGGACACTTCGCTTCTTTAGCAATCTGAAAACCCTGTAATATCTTGTGTATCTTCCTTTCCTTCTAGGTGGAAACTTTTTTCTTCAGGCACACGAGGCATGTGTAAATACACTGAGATGGAATCGTGGTGGCACGTAAGTCCGTTAGATTCTTCTTACAATTTCACTTATATCTTTGTAAGATTCTGTACTCGTCACACTAAGAATTTCTCATATAATTGCAAGAGTATTTGGTATGGACACGCTCTATTTTTCCTGGCTAATTCAGTTTGTTAGCATCTGGATCTGATGATCGAAGGATTAAAGTGTGGAATCTGGCCGGAGACTGCCTCACGTCAGTGGACACTGGCCACCATGCGAACGTATTTGCTGTTGAGTTTTTGCCTGCAGGTAAATCAGCTACCTGTGAGGCAGTTTTCGTTATATCATCGGTTATAGTTTATGACTGTACACACAAGCGTTTAGGTGGAAAACCGTTAAACTGTTATTCCAAGATACGATTTGCATACACGTTAAATCTGAATACAACTACAACTCTTCCGAGATGTTTGCAAAACTTCCAATCCCATGCCGGCTTTTAATCCACGATTACTCTTTCCGGACGCCTCAATAAAGGGTCATCACGGTTTCGAAGCTAGGCTGGAGTTCGGAGTTTTGGAAATACTTCGGCATTATTGTAGCTGTATTTCACATAATACCCTGCCATGGAAAAATAATAATCATCTAATAAAAAGTTAAATGAATCAGAGTGGTTCAACTCTTTTGGGCTATCGTTGTTTTTGTTTTTTGGTAACAATGAGTAAATTAATCTACGTGATTGAGTATCCAAGAGCAAGGCATGGGTAAGCTCCTATGGCTTGTCGACATGTCTATTAGCCTAAGTTACAGAAATTGTTGTTTGTCCATAATATAACGCTGTGGGGTAGAATTTGCTTCATACTTGATCTCAAATGTAAGAAGTCATCTTTGATTTACTGTTATAAACGAAGGCATAGTTCGTTCAGGAAATGACCGTATACTCATATCGGCCGCAGGAGATCGATTAGTAAAGATGCATGACATTGATGGATGTAGAGGTAGAAGGATACTACCAATATCTTTGAACTTTAGTTCAGATTTAATTCTTTCTAACAAAATTTCATCCGTGTGTCTAAAATTCTTAACATAACGATGCAAGTTTTTGAACTTATCATCTCTCAGAGGAGCCAATCACTTGGAAAACGGGTGGAAGAGTGAAACGCTTGGCAACTGCTCAAGACGAGCCATACTTGTTCTGGTCGGCTGCGGAAGACAGCCATGTCAGGTTTGTTTAGGAAAAATTCCTTCGAACTGAAAATTTCTTAGATGCACCTTCGTGTGTTTGTCATTTACCATTTGCCTCTTTTTTAGAGAGTACGATACTCGAACAAATGAAGAAAAGAAGCTTATCAATATGGATGAGAAGCGTGTCAAGTCATTCGCAATATGTCAAGGACGGACTGAATTGGTATGAAATTAGTTACTTACCATCAAGGTTGAATGGATAGGTTTCAATGTATCAGATGGCTGTTGCTACGGATGAAGCTCCTGTTCCAATATACGACAGAAGGAAACCGGATAAGCCAATATTGACGTGTGTGAATGGTACGAGACAATCTCTTCTATGTTTTTGTTTCCTGAATTATCATTGTTTTCTTAGCTGATGACAGATGTCATGGTAATTTTACTTACACCACTCACGTCTCATTCGATGAGATGGGTACGGAGTGTCTGGTAAGTTTCTTCATATATGTTTTTCCTTATTGTTTATGTTATCTAATAATTCCGGATGTGGCCCTCAACTTTCAATCGTTTCATCACCATTTTTGAAATTCGAAACATTTCTGGAGAAAGTACCACATTTGTTTTCATTGAATGACCTTACTTGAAATCGATGGAGGTTATGGGATATTTCTTCATGCTGTGATTGGTTCTATAATTTTCGACATATCTTTTACACTATTCATATGTGTAATAAAAGAAGTGGCGATGCTGACAGTGCCAATGTTTCTAGGTGAATCAGGGTTGTGGTCCTATATATTTATTCAAATTAAAATCGGATGATCGACCTACAGTTTTACAGAAAATAAAATCGATTATCGAGAGCGATGTTGAAGGTGAGAGGATCTGCTTAAACTTTTGCTTGACATGCAGCTTTCCGTAAGATTTTTTCCGAAGAGACGACCCTGTACCATTCTAGTTTTTTTTTTATCGATTCTGCAACAACTGTTACGTGTATTATCGTAGAATCTCCGTTGTCAACTACATTTGGTCCTATGCTAAAAACTAAGGCTGCTAAAGGTACAAGTATCATTAAACCAGTAATTTAGATATTTGAATGGCCCGTGTTCACTGATTGTGCCGGCCCCAGCACAATTCTCACTGAGTTTTACTGGTTTAGCCATTGTGATTATCCCGGGTCCTAAGGTCAGCCTAGCCAAAGTCTGCTCCAAGTCGTCACCACCACAGGCTGTAGCGGCCTTTGTGGATATCAGAGGGTGATTTGCCACCATATGACCAGTTTAGTACCAGGACAATATCGAGTACAAGATATCTTGCACTGTGGTCGAGTACCGAAAACGGTTTTCAAAATACGAAATAACCGCCGAAATGCACCACTGAGTGCTGGTTAGAGCTACTTTGAAATGTTCATAAAAATAACTCTTTTCCTATTTCCAATGGAACAACACTTTCTTTCCTTCTTGTCGAGCGCTTAGTGTTTGCTCATAATCTTTCGATGTTCCATTTTGTTATATTTTTTCGCTTCTTTGATAGTAATAATTCATTCATGCCTTCTGTCGGCTCAACACAGTCTTTTTTGAATTTCCGTTCCTTTTTTTTCTTTTAGTTAGTTAGTTTAGTTACTTCACATCTTGTTTCAGTCCCTACCTATGGTAAACACAATTTGGCTTTTACTGTTGCTCGAGAGCAGGCCAAAGTGCTTTTCGATTCCAAGAAATTTCCCGAGGTTTAGCGTTATGATTCTCTATCTTTTAGTTTGTACATATTTCCTAATACTTCTGGGTATTTTTGTTTTTTTGCCATTTCAAAGTCTTACGTTGAGGTAGACCAATTTGATTTCCTTAGTCATTTAGGCGATCGAAATCTACAGTAGGGCTCTTGCGCTCTCAGGTGGTGACTACGACCGAAGCATACTTTTTGCCAATCGTGGTATGGGTTATCTTTGCCGAAGATGGGAAGGCGACTCTTATGCATGTGTTCGTGATTGTGTAGAGGTAAATTATTAAGTTATTAACGATCAAGCTCTTTGTGAACATTTTATGGTTGCTACTTGCTAGCAAATAGTTGGTTATCAAGGTGAGGTAACTGTAAAACTACATATATGAATAACAGCCACAGATTCTGCAGTCCTGACCACAATTCCACTTTTTTCATTCTCTTTTACTAGTCCTTGAAGATTATCTGCTTCGTTATGCATAGTATGCGTACGCAAATGCTCATCTGGAGCTGCAAACACACACCTCTGTTCTGAGGGATCTCCTCATATCCTCTTGATCCATTACCACTCTTCTCTCCTGTTTCCCAGTTTTTGCATTGTAAAAGTTTCATATACGTTTTGCTTTAGATATACTTCGCTATCCCTTGATAATTACGTATTTGTTTGTTGAAGATGTTGACAGAAAACTCCAGCTGAATATTGCATGTGTTAGTCTTTTCTTAGAAAACATTCCTCTCTTCAAGGTGTTAACCTATGTTTTTAAAGTTAATTATGAAAACTTTTTCAAAAACAACATTGAACACGGAGATCTCGTAGTATTCTTTGTTCAACGCCTACAGACGGATGAGGAACCCGTTGACTTCCATTTTCTTGTGTTAAACGAAGGTTTGGAATAAGGAGAGATGTCTTCGACAAGGTTTCATTAGGAATTTGAAAAATTATTAGATTCCAATATGTAGTTTCAAAGTGGAATATCCGAGCTCAGAATAAAGGATAAAATAGTGGAGCTGTCGTTGTTGATCAGTCTCCGAGGAATCTGTCACGCATTCGGCTTCAATAAGCATCGTTAGACATGGTTGAATGAAGATATGGCTTATGCAATGACTCGCGGTGGCCTACCGATGTATCGAGGCAATATTGCCATTCTGTCTGGTACCAATTTACCGACACCGGAGGGATGGAAGGTTTGGAAGCTTGGGGTGCGCGATCGAACCCATGTGCATCACAGAGCCCCTCTAACCAATGCACTAGACACGCCGCTCAGCTCAGAATTACCTCTCCCAGTCGAAATAAAACGAGAGGAAGGCGAAATAAAGGGACACGCACAGTGTGGTGGTGAACACGTTTGCTCCCGGAAAGGGTAATAACGAGGTTCGATCCACGCTGCAGAAACCTGGGGTCCGGAGTTTTGCAAATATCTCAGCCTTACTGTATTAGTATTTCCCATCATACCTTACCATTGAAAAAGAATAGGCAGTAAATAAAAAGTGGTTACATTGAAACGATTTGAATTAACGCAGTCTTTGTTTTTCATTCATTATGGACTACAATTTTTCACGGCGGGGTATTATGTGAAATACATTCACAATGATGCTGAGATATTATACCTTTTTATTTTCTGCCTACTATAATTTCGCGGCAGGGTACTAAGCGGAATACAACCACAACGTTGCTGAGATATTTGCAAAACTCTGGACCGCAGGTGTCTATGGTGGGGAACGAACGCGCTATTATCCTTTCCGGGGAGTAACGCGTTCACCACCACACCATGCGGGTCCTTCGTTTCGCTTGTCTCTCATCTATTTCTGTCGATCTTTTGCCGCAGCAATCACCCTGCCGCTCCACCCGTGAGCGGGATTGATCTGGGAAGCACAAATCGACATTGAACCCAGTTAACTTATTATTCCTTAAAGTTAACGTTGTGATTTCGACTAAAGCCACAGCTTAACTAGGTGCAGTGCCAATTTGTGCTTCCCAGATCAATTCCGTTAATGGGTGATTGCTGATAGCATCTGTAAAACACGAGAGACAGGACCCACAATGTGTGTAGGTGAACTCGTTGGCCCCCGTGGAGGGTAATACCGTGTTCGATCCCCACCGTAGGCACTTGCAGTCTGTAATTTTGCAAACATCTCAGCATCACAATGTTAACGTTTTATTTACTTCCTATTATAATTTCTTATGATAGGGTATTACGTGTGATACAACCACTATGATGCTGAGATATTTGCAAAACTCCGGACAGCAGATGTTTTCGGTGGGGAACGAACGCGCTATTGTCCTTTCCGAGGAGTAACGTGCTCACTATTACACCATGCGGGTCCTTCGTTTCGCCTTTCTCGCAGCTATTTCTATCGATCGGCACCATTAGCACTCACCCGTCAACGGGATTAATCCAGGGAGCCCAAATTGGCAACGAACCCAGTTAAGCTGAGGCTGTAGTCGAAATCACAAGGTTAGCTTTTTATTTACTGCCTATCGTAATTTTTCATGTTAATTATGTTATTACGGGTGGCAGTAATTGCTGATGGCGCCGATCGATACGGCTAACTGAGACAGGCGAAACGAAGGACCCGCATGGTCTGGTGGTGAAAGCGTTAGTCCCCGGGAAGGGTAATAGTGCGTTCAATAGCCCCCCCTTTGCAGACACCTGCGGTCCAGAGTTTTGCGAATATCTCAGCATCATCTTAGTTGAACTAACATAATTTTGCCGACAAGAAACAAGTTCACTCACTGGTAGCGATTACTTGAAATTCTGGGTTTTTACAGGCAATGAAGTCTTTGCACACAGTTTCAGCGTCGGCTTGGTTTCTGAAGCATTTCTAGCAAAATACCTTATCAACATTCTGAGAAAATGATGGTCGATAGGCAAGAGATCTGGCAGCTATGCCATGCATTATGATGAATGAAGCACAGTTTCATTGCTCAGCTCGTTAAACTTTTGCAGCGTCGGTTGTTGCACCTGTTGAAGCACGCTATCATTGAAAAGGAACTCACTTTCTACTGACCAATGCATGGCGTATCTTTTGAAAATTTTCTGGTGTATTTTATCCCTTATTGGATGTACTTTCCTGTAGTATAACCGCTTCACCAAGATTCAGGAGCTGTGATGGATCAAATTGGTAGCAACCACCAAATGCTGAGCATGACCTTGTTTTGGTGCAGTTTCAGCTTTAGGCAGTGTTCCGGGGAGTCGTGGCTTTCTAACCACAGAGCCGATAATTGCTGGCTATCACAGAGGTACCATTTCTCGTCACACATCGCAAGTCACTTGAGAAACAGGTTGTTTTGGTTACGCAGAAGACGCGCCGTCGATACCTCGCATTGGCAGTTTCTCTGATTATCATTCATTTCATATGGCATCCATTGTCGAGCTTCTTCGACTTTTCACACATCATTGGATGCTCTGGAATAATTGATGTACATAGAGTTCTTCTACATGTTCAGCTTTGTGTGTATTTGCTTCCAACAAACCCTTCGACTCGTAGTCATCAATAGCAAAAGAGTGTTCGTGACCTCCTTCATCTTTAAGATCGAATTCGCCACGACCACATTTTCCAAAGCAACGCACTTCCTTTAACGTTTTCGTGGCTCCATGACCCATTAGTATTACAAGTCGTTTGCGCTGCGTATGTTCACAGTTGGAACTCATGGAAATAGGTTTATGAAGTTTGCCGTCTTGACATTTGATGTTGTAAACTGTAAAGCTGTAAAAAGAACTCAATTTGTTTTTATCATTCAATTGTACGAAGCGAAAGTGCATAAGTTTCACAGAGTTATGTAATAGTAAAGCATTTTAAGGAAAATTACTGCTAAAACGTATGCAGGAAAAATGAAGTAACAAATTCGACGTTATTTTCCGAGCAACCCAATACGATACTATCCGCGATTTTATGGGATCAAAGTCCGAATACTGAACTTTTTTCTTCCTCAGTTTTGTTCAGTGGAAATCATTTGACATTCGATTGATATTTCGCGTTTTTAACCTCCAAGTTCAACTGCACAACCAGCTCATACTATAGTATGCTAACGGATACAAAGTTGTTAACACAGTTATTTCCCGTTTTCTTGGGCTTTATATACTAATATGGTTCGATCATTTAGGCGCTACTTCTCTATCCAGGTAATTCTAAAGCATTCTAAAGCACAAAACCGAATCCTATGTTATTTAGAAAATGTAATATAATGAGATTTCTATGGTTTGCCGTATCGTAGTTATGAAGGTCGTATTTCTTTATGATATTGAACATATCGTTATGAGAAATGGACCAGAAATGCGATGGGTACTCTACACATAAACCTCAACCATGTTGTTCGATGTGCCAACGAATGGAGAAATAAACATACGGAATGAATGCTTCAGCAGGGATAAATTTTTTCGTACGACTTATTTGCAGCATCTTTGTTGTGAGAAACCTTAAAGCAAAGTCCAAAGGTTTAGAGACTCGCATGTATTTGTTTTTATACACACAATCGGCTCGGAACTTCGTAATTATTCAGCTATGTTGACAAATTTGGGAATTATTTCCCGTCACAGTTATTTCCCGTTTTCTTGGGCTTTATATACTAATATGTTTCGATCATTTAGGCGCTACTTCTCTATCCAGGTAATTCTAAAGCACTATGGAGACTTACGCGGTCGCTTATGCTTCTGGAACAATGGGAGCTTGCACGAGAATGTATAAAACTGTTCAAGAAAAGATTTCCCAATGACAGGTCGATTATTCGACTCGCAGACCAGGTTAGTTTTTGCGCCTATTTATTATTACTCTTTCCTAATTACATGAAGTTTCTGCACTTACTCAGATGGTCAGCCTTTCAATATAGGCCCCAGTTCTTCTTTCTTTCTCCTCGTTGTACTGCAACTAGCATCGATAGGTCAGGTTAGTGTAAATGTTCAGTGTTGCGACTTGAGGATTTGTCCTACTCATTCCCCATTATCATGTCATCGTTGGTCGAGAAGGATTTTGCTCGGAATAGCTGTGCCGAGGTGTTCCAAGTATCCCGCACCAGACAATTACAAGATATAAATTGTGAGATCAACCAGATCACCAAATAAAACAACGACGACAACATAACTTACACCAATCTCGCATCAGCTCAACAAGATCAGTTCATAAGAACATTTAAGTAAATATATCAATTATAAGATCGTTTGGATCGGAGGGAGATGTACCACCTTGCAACTCGAATTTCTCCAGGACGGCACGGTTCATGCGACTAGTCACCTCAGCGGTGCAGAATGACAAAACCGAATCCTAGGTTATTTAGAAAGTATAACATAATGAGATTTCTATGGTTTGCCCTATCATAGTTATGAAGGTCGTATTTCTTTATGATATTGAACATATCGTTATGAGAAATGGACCAGAAATGCGATGGGTACTCTACACATAAACCTCAACCATGTTGTTCGATGTGCCAACGAATGGAGAAATAAACATACGGAATGAATGCTTCAGCAGGGATAAATTTTTTCGTACGACTTATTTGCAGCATCTTTGTTGTGAGAAACCTTAAAGCAAAGTCCAAAGGTTTAGAGACTCGCATGTATTTGTTTTTATACACACAATCGGCGCGGAACTTCGTAATTATTCAGCTATGTTGACAAATTTGGGAATTTCCAGGACCGCTTATGTCTTTCCAAGGGATTTTTGATGGAGCAAATAAGCATTTCTATAAGCTACTGCTTTCCTAATGAGCAGAGAAGGGGGTTTTGATGCAATATGCATTTCACGCTAGTCAACGTTTCGGCGGTTTTCGTGTTCTTCATAGTCTGGAAAGGTCAAATTGATACCCAGCATGCCTATTTACTGCTTGTCTAATAAATATTAAAATAGACACTATATCAATTTGTTTTCCGATCGTCGAAAAAATTGTAACATGTTTGTTAATGCCAAGGTTGCTATAAAGTCGGTACTGAAGATTACTATACAGTGCACACGCATCTTTATAGTTTTGTAGATATTTGATGATTGACTGTTTGGATTCTTTTTTGCGGCTGTCATTGAAATGTTCCCCGACCTCAAAACGAGATAGTGACATTTAACATATACTGGAAAACGTTGTCTCAGTGTGTAAACCACCTTCAATTTAAAACAAGAGTAAATGGAGTTTACCAAAATTCCATAGCCCATAGATAATCCCATAGCCCTTGAATACGAACTATGTGCAATGTTTGTATAACATCGTTAATACCTCAGTTGTGGTAGTCAATCATCGGATGCAGAGTGCAGTGAATGACTTGATCTCAACATCTTTTGGTCCCTAGACATGGTAGTTCTGCTATCCATAGAATTCAAAATGTGAGTTGTAAACAGTGTGCCAACAATATCTCCATAATCTTAACCCTTTTATTTACTGCCTTTTTCTTCTTAATGGCAAGGTATATTGCGAAATATAACTCGTATGAAATGCTGAGATATTTGCAAAACTCCGGACCGCAGGTGTATGCAATGGGGAACGAACAAGCGGTGTTGTCCTTACCGGGGAGTAGCGCACTTCACCACTACATCATCCGGGTCCTTCGTCTTGCCTGTCTCTCAGCTAGTTCTATCGATCTTTTTGCCATCAGCAATCACCCGTCAACGGGATTGATCTGGGGAGCCCAAATCGGCATTGAACCCAGTTAAGGTGAGGCTTAGTTATAATCACAATCTTAACCCTTTTATTTACTCCCTTTTTCTTCTTAATGGCAGGGTATATCGCGAACTATAGATAGAACTAGCTGAGAGACAGGCAAGACGAAGGACCCGGATGGTGTGGTGGTGAAGTGCACTGCTCCCCGGTAAGGACAACACTGCTTGTTCGTTCCCCATTGCATACACCTGCGGTCCGGAGTTTTGCAAATATCTCAGCATTTCATACGAATATCTCCAAATTTTAGAACCGTGACAAAGAATCATATTGTTGAAAAATAGTTCTAAATATATCAGGGATTTCGTTTGTATAAAAAGAAAGTTCAGCAAATTTATTACGGGATGTGAGCATGGCATCGCAAAAAACCCTCTTCTTAATGTGTTCCATGACGTCTCGAACGATGATAAATTTCAGGTTTCAGTAGCAATGGATTCTTCTGATGCTCATACGTCGCCCGTAATGTGTGATGATAGAAATGTTCTTGATTACAGCGGTTAGTGACTACAGATTCGCCAAAATATTCAGGTGCCTGAATAATCACAGCGTTGCTAAAATTTTCGCAAAACTTGGATCCCGGGCCAAATCGAACCATGATCACCCTTTCCGTGGGCTCGCGCATTGCACACTGAGCCACGGAGGCCCTTGCTCTGCATTTGTCTCAGCTAGTTTTCTACCTAAAGCTGCCATCAGCAATCACCCCTCATCGGGATTGATCTGGGGAGCACAAATCGGCATTAAACCCAGGTACCTAAATAATGGTTCGGTCAAACAGTTCTTCTTTAAAAAGACTGCTGCTGCTGCAATAAAATTAAGTGGCGTTTGCAATCTTTAGTATATTCTCTTATATAAAGTAGCTATAAAGCACAGAGAATTGGTCAGCATTAAAATGCGAAATTTTTCTGATTTTAGAAAGGTTTTGTGGACAAACAAATACTCATACTGATATAAAAGAAGCAAATTTTTTCGGATCAAGAAATCAGTATATTGGTGAGTATATGGTCATTTTATGTACAAATCAGCAATAGATTTCATTTCAATTGTTCATGTTTAGTGGCCGGATCTGACTGTGGTTCATTATTGCTGTGGGAACGAAGCTCAGGCGTACTTGTTGCAGCATGGAATGCAGACCAAACGATTTTAAACATTGTCCAACCGCATCCACTGCAGTTTATGTTAGCTACGTCGGGCATAGAAGAAGTTATTCGCTTTTGGGAACCTACGGAAGAAGGCAAAGAGGTTCGAGGAAATGTCCTTCAACTTGTCTGTCACTTATAAATACTTTCAGTTTCATTGTAATACTAATTATCACAATCGTTGCTCATTTCCTTCCCTCCCTCTATCACTGCTATATTATGGTTAACACACTGGACAACGCTTAATTTTCGTTGCTATCCGCACATTTTTCCACGGGGGTCCCTCATATGAGAGATCTCGAGCCGGTTGATCGCGAGGTTACGTGGCGCGTTCACAGCTGATGGATGGGGGGTTAATCGCGGACCAAAAGCGACCGTATGTTTCTCTGAGACGCAGGTGGATCCAGGGGATGGGCTCCCTGTTTCTGCTGCCCCGATTTGGCACATACTTTCTGTATTTGCTAGGCGTATTCATGCATGCGTCTGTGAGTGCGTTCCCACTTATGCGGAGTGCATTCTACGAGCCAATTCGGCGCCAAAAGCCTGCAATCAAGTGGCAGGGAAGTATATGGGAGGCGGTTAGGAGTCACCTCCAACAAATAAGCTCCATGTCCAGTCTGGGAGACTGGCAAGCTACCCGTGAGTATACCCAGTCTCCATATTCAGAGCCCAGCAAGCTATACGTGGGTATCAAAATGCTAAACACAGTAAACCTCCCAACAGTTTGCCACCTCATCTTGGCTTGGAGGTGTTCCTGGGTGTCGAACTGCGATGTACAGCGAAGGGATTCGTCCCACCGGTAGGGTCTCCCAAGTTGAGGAGTTTAGTGTTTACATCAGAAAGCCTAGCTAGGAGTAAACCAATACCAGGATTCGCCACCGTCTTGGTATCAAAGTCGCATGGTGGCGAATCTCCCTCTGATCCACAAGGGCTGCGATTGCCCGTGGTGGTGAAGGCCTGGGGCAGACTTTGGCTAGGCTGACCTCGGGATTCCAGGGAACCACAATGGCTTAACCAGCAAGTCTCCGGAAAATTATTATGCTGGAGCCCGCACAATCAGTGAGGACAAGCCGTTCATGTATCAAGTAAAAACAGTAAAAGAAACGGCCCTCATTCCCTTGATCCTGAAGGAGCCTTCCAATTCGGCAGCGTAGGACGTAGGACGAGTACGGAGAGGCTGCTAAAATCTGTCCCAATGTAAGCTGTCTAGTTCGCAAAGAACTAGCGTGACGATCTGTACCTACAATGCACGTACGCTCGTATCCGAGTCCTCGATAGAAGACTTGATCATGCAAGCGAGAAGGATAAGGTACAACGTCATCGGACTGACCGAGACGAGACGACGCCAGCCATTCAACGCCGTCTATGACGGTTCCTCGAAACACGCGACAGTAGAGGAGTCAGCGGCGTCGCCGTTCTCGTCAAGGTAAGATTGTCTATGGACATTGATTCATTCAAACAACTAACAACTTAAATCGAACGTTTACGATTAAAAAGATGTGGATATCATCTTTTTAATCAATACCTTCTTTGACAGTCTTCGTCGTTTACGCCTCGAAATCAAAATATGACAAAGAAGAAGTCGAACCGTTCTATATGAACTGGACCAAGAAGAACTTCTGAAGAACGTCAAACAGGGTGAGCGCCTGTCTGAGTTTATCATGGCGACCAAGACAATCCATGGTAACTCGCAATTCCAGAAGCCCAACCCTAATTGCTGGACGTGGGAACCTCCCAATGGAGAGTACCATAACGGAATAGACCACATCATAGTAAATATAAGCTTTTGTCTAACCGATGTCGCTGTTGCCCCAAAATTCTACACGGGATCAGACCATAGTTTCCTTCGTGCAAGATTCTATTTTTCGCGGAAAGTGGAAAAAGCCGCTAAATTCAAAAACCGAAGTCCCAGAATCACCACAAACTGCGACTTATTCAATTCATTAGTCGGCCGTTGGGAAGATGCCGTTGTCGATAACATCGACGAAGAATACGATCGGCTCATTCAACATTTTCACGCTAGTGCTATGAAATCTGAGAGCTCGAAAGTCACCAAGAAACGTTTGTCTCCAGAAACACTCGCGCTGATACGCCAGCGTGGAATCGCACGAGCTGCAGCCAACCGCGAACTAACGTCCGAACTTGCAAAACAATGCAGACAGGCGATAAAAGATGATATTAAAGAGAGAATAGCAGCAGTAATGGTCGAAGCTGCAGAGGCTGGGAAAACCATTCGTAAAGCTCACCGAAGCTTCGCCAATTACAGGACCCAGATTATTGCATTCCAGCGCCCAGACGGAACAGTTAAAGCGTCCAGAAAAGCAATGGAGAAAGTCATTCACAAATACTGCTCGGATCTCTTCGATAGCCACGTCCACTTTCCGTCATATGAAATAAAGGATGGATATGTTGTGTCACCGGTTCTCTCGAAATCCAACATGCCATTTCGTCGATGGAAAAACGAACAGCACCAGGTCCGGCAGGATAACAGCAGAACAACTGGAGAACCTTCCGCCAGTACATGTAAACACACTGGCTCGGCTGTTCACACATTAGCTGTCTGAATGCAAGGTCCCTATTCAATGGAAGATCAGCAAGACCACGTTAGTGTTCAAAAAGGGTGACCTACACGATATAGGCAACTGCGCCCAATCTGCTTGCTCTCTGTTGTCTACAAACTTTTCACTCGAGTCATCCTAAAAAGGATTGATAGAACACCGGACCAAGGGCAGCCATGTGAGCAAGCAGGATTTCGAAAATGGTTTAGTGCGGTGGACCACATCCACACGATAACAAGACTCATCGAAGTATCGCGAGAGTACAAAAGACCGCTCTGTCTCAATTTCACCGATTTAAAGGCCTTTGACTCAATTGAGATAGAAGCAGTCATGGAAGCCTTTGGTAGTCAGGGAGTCCTACTCAGTACATAAAGATTCTTCGTGAGCTCTACAAAGTTTCACAACCATGATATCACCATTCTACAACTATATTAACATCGACGTCAAAAGAGAGGTTAGGCAAGGCGACACTATCTCGCCAAAATTATTTACCGCCACACTCCAGAACGTCATGTGAACATTGGAATGGGATAATATGGGAGTGAAAATCGATGGTCGGCAGTTACACCATCTTCGCTTTGCTGATGACATCGTCCTTATAACACCAAACACCAGACTTGCTTCAACGATCAAAAATCAAAGATTCTATTCCGTGCACCAAACTGTCGAAGATAAGGTGTGCCGGACACGTAATGCGTATGAATGACAACCGATGGACAGGAGCCGTTTGTGACTGGATTCTTCTAGATGTCAAACCCACTGCGAGAAGGAGGACCGTCGACCCGATAGTCAGAGTTTTTCACGAAAAGCCTAGAAGAAAGATATGTGCTCAACGAGTTCTTAAAACGAGCAGTACCCACTGGGCTAATCTTGCACGCGACGGAGAAATTGATGGCGCACGCTCTACTAACTCGACAATAAGCAGGACTGTAAGTGATACAAATGACAGGTGATCCGCATATTTTTCGGTAGTTAATGTACTTAAAAAGTTGAGAACTTCATATACTTAGAGAAGAGAGTTTACCTCTCATGGTATGATGGTATTGTCTTAACGGCGATTTCAGAGTCTATTCTAAGAGTTTGTTTTCAGTTAAGGAAGGTTTGAAAAGTGCAACCTGGGCACGTATAAGCCACCTGCAACTCATGCAGGGTCCACTGTTGTACAACGGACTGGACAGGAATATTAGAACTTGTTCCGTGATATCTTGTTGTTATATACAAGTTTCGTCTTTGCAGTTCTAAATTGAATGTGATATTGACCAGTTTTCCTCTCGAGAATTTGCATAACCTCAGCTAGAAAGCCTAGTCGAGAATTCTGTTTCCCGCAGTAATATTATATCGTCTAGTCTGAAAGACGAATAACGGAGCCATGGACGCACTTTGGTCAACGGAATCGATATCCCACCGACGAAAGAGACATATTCCTTCGGCTTATTGGTTCCCAAATGGTGTGTACTTAACGAATCAAACTGTGGTATTTCATTTCGCTGTTAGATTGTTCTCCTTAGTGTTATTTACGAGAAACATTTACTTAAGCGAATGTACACATTTCAGTTGCGAAGGAGTGAAGAACGTCCCGAATGCGTAACGAGCTAGTTAGTTCTTAGTAGTTATGTTTCCCCATGACAGTTGTTGCGCATCGACACAGTAAATGTGCCTGCTTGTGTACTACTGTTCTGTATTTTGCAATAAGTAGTTCAGCTGTGCTTCTTCTTATGGTTTTGGTATGTAGACGATAATACAACACAGTCTCTGTACATTAAATACTACGTCGTAAAGTAAGCTAACTTGAAAACTCGTGATATGAAATTCCGTCCTGAAGATAAATTTCAAAACTGCTTTATCCTTTACAAAACAGAACAGAAATGTAGATAAGTACAGATGACACAGGGAATCTCCATAAGATGCAAGAAAGGCTAAAAACCCGACATGTATTGTCCAGTAGTGAAATGGTATTAAACTATGACTAGCTGAGATGAAATAAAATATGGAAGTGTAGTGTTCGGTTGACTAACTTAGTAGTCTCAATTAAATTATATGGTCATTTAAAGGAATAAGAGTATCTATCTTCTACGGTCAAAATTAAGGAATAAGAGCACCTATCTTCAAAGGCAAAAATAAAAGAATAAGAGTATCTATTTTCAACGGTCAAAGTATCGATATCACATATTTAATGCTTATTTAACGAGATGATTTAAAAGCAGGAAAGAACAAAGACCTGAGAGAAACAATACTGATACAGAGAGGGTAATATGTAGGAACTAACACTTGAAAGCTCTTTTGATCGCTTTGTGTTCATCATTTTCTAATAGATCCACCAAAATATGTGTGTACAATGGAAGGAGCTCATGTTTCACTACCTCGTATTTAAGTGAGTTGAGGCCGTCCGCTTTCCATTGTGTTCTCGTCTGTGCCATAAGCTTGTACCGACATCTAAGGGAATGTCCATAAAATTACATAAAACCGATAAACAAGCATTCTTTATATAGAATCTTACTTATTCACTGGGTTGCTCTTTGCTTCGTGCTCATGTTTAATCATCTTGTAGCGAGCTATTGGGGCGGGATACCTCGCAACTTTATACCCAGCGACCGATACCCTAAATGATTTAGAATCATTTGGTCAAAGTTATATTCCAAGAGTACGTCGTTAAAACATTAGAAGTCACGTTACATATCGGCAGTATTCACAATAGTCAATGTGACATTGGCGACAACTATTCTTTTTTTCGTTCATTTTTTCTTCTGTAGTTTATTGTATTCCTCATGATAATTACCGCATCGACGGTCGCACCTGTCGGCAAGATCATCATCTTCGCCACCCCATCCCCAATATCGGTTGGAGAAACCATTAATGGATCGCAGTTGGCCAACAGTCATGGCGCTGATACCACCAAATATTGCTGTATACGGTAGCATGAAACGACAATAGATTGGTAAAAGGTCAATTACTAATCATACTGTTATAGAAAACTTCGTAGAGAATAGTTACTTGTAGTTGAACTTGTCGACAGCTACGCTCATATGTCGAGGAATTGTCGGACAAGAGTATAGGTTCCGATCGTCTTCAGGTAGAAGATCCACGTCATGAAATATAAAGCATTCCCACAAGTACAATTTGATGCCTTCAGCATATCCAACATTCATTAGCTGCAAATTTTCTTCAATTCATCCAGTTGCATCACTACGCAAGAAAGAACTACAGACCTTTGCCCTATTAAAAGTCTGGTTTGCGACTTGTTCAACAACTATGATAGCGTAGTCGAGCTGCTGCTTCGTTAGTAATGAATGCAGATTGTGAAGTAGGATGCGCAGATGAGAATCACGATCACGGTACGGCACCACAACTGCTACCTGGAATGGAAGGATTTTATCACTTTCAAGAAACGTAAGCCCCGATGTATACTTATATATAATAGGACAGCTCACTGTAACTCACTTTATGCCTCGATCTGCAATTTTTTGGCTGCCCATGACCACCCGGTTCTAAATAAGGGTACAGTTTCTGAAGCGCCGAAAAACTTGGAGAATCCATCCAAACCCGAATAGGACCGACGAGACGAGGTGGTACCAAAGGACAGAGCTTCAATGATGAAGACTGTGATGTAAATGGGTAGCTCGTGTTCGTAAACTGATCTGAAACTGACAGTTCGAGTTTGACTACAAAGTTATCATCTTAACAAAAAAAAAAAAAAGAAATAATGACTGAGTAGAACACTGGTGAACTTTTTATGCGTGTTACCCTTCTACTATTCCAGGCAGTCTTACACTAATTCCAAAAACAGACAAGCAAAAGCTACATATTCCTCGTTTAATATTGGTCCAACTATCACAGAATTACCAACACTGTATATGACCAATATACAATTATATACTCCAATATTCAATTAAATAATTCAATGTATATCGCAAAAAGTCGATTATTTTTCCGAGAAGTTCATCATACGTAGCTCCAAATATATAGATTTTGGTTCTGATTTTCTTGAAACGAACCCGAAAACCTCTTCCATATTCTTCATACTTTTAGCTGAGGTACTACGCTGTTTCTCTTTTTTCCCACATCTTTTACGTCTATATTGTTTTACTGAAGGCTATCTCATCGCCTAATATCGTAAAATTAAACGCCGCGGTACTGGAAAGGGTTAGGCCCTTCTTCTCATGCATTAGAAGACCACGAAGCATTTCTTGAGCACGGTGATACTGAAGTGAGACCTCACAATTGGGTCCCTTGAGTTACGCGAAACAAGAGTGAAAGGATTCAAGGATGGAAATCATAAGTTACTAGCTTGTAATAACAAGTGCAATAAAGTAATGAGAGTAAATTTTTCTCCCACCAGAACTTTGTTGTTGTTTTTAAAATAAATGACACAAAAATTGGGAATGAAGCCACTGGTAACTCGTAACTGCAGATTTCAATGAATCAAGAAATTCGTTAATAACGGCGGTCAAGAACATGATAAACACAATACGTCAATGAAAACGCCAACCTGTAAGAGGCGATCCAAGTTCACTACTCACCGTCATCAGTACTACTTTCATTCAACAATAATTCGCTATCGACCGTAGCTCGAACAGTGGTATCACTAGGCAAATGTGATATAGTTGAGTGACTGTCATTCTGATGATAGACTACGGTGTTTTCCAAAATGGAATCGAAAGGATCGGCCTCCAAATATGTATTGACGCGATAAAAGTTTTCATAGATTGATTGGCCCTGAAGAAAGTAGGGAAGCTATAAAGAGGAATAAAGTTGTAAAAAAGGCAGATTGACAATAACTGATTCAGTAATGGTAAATTACGATTAGAAATTAGAAATAGGCAAGGAAATGGCTAAGATAGGTAGAAAAGAAACCATGCTGATAATAAAAAATAAAGCAGTTGAACTGCCTTGGTCACCAGGAAAGTACGAAAGTTAAAAGTAGAAAAGGATTTAAGGGAAAAGATGTTGTTTGTAAGAAATGATTCAATAGATTGGCCAAGATCATAGAATAATGTTCTCTGAAACGATTTGAATAAATTGTAAATACAAAAGTAACTACAACGTCAACTATTCTGCAACGACGATGAGGACGAGTAATGCCAAAGAAAAGCGAGGCCTATGAATCGCAATAACTATTTATATTCTTGTTGAGCAAACGTTATTATTTTTATTTTATTCTTATTTTATTATCACTTTATTCTCTATTACAATAAAGATGACGTTTCGGCGGATTTTGTCACCTCAGAGCCTGGAAAGGTTAAGTTCACTGCAATCTACCCAGTCTAACACCTCCATAACTAAACGGATAAAGCGCTAAACCATGACTACAATCGCATTGAAAACAAAACATTTCTTAACACACTCAGTGCTTTCTATAATTTTCCACTGAATATGTCACGTGGAGACCTACAACACATAGTTTACAATACGTTTCCACGGTTGGTCTCCACCTGACACACTCAGTGGAAGACTTATAGCAGGTAGTGAGTGTAATTAAGTTATTCTGTTTTTAACGCGATTGGGATCTTGTCTTAGCGCCTTCTCTGTTTGGCTATAGAGATGTTAGGTTGCGTAGATTGCGGTCAACTTGACCTTTCCAGGCTCTGAAGAGGGCGAAATCCACTGAAATGTCCAGCTTCATCGTAATAAGGAACTAAATAACACCACATGCTTACTCAACAAGAATATAAAGATTCATCTGATCAATGCCGAGGTTAATAGTTCGTTCATGGTATTACTACAAGACCTGTTAGCATAATTGGTCTGTTTCACACTGATATCATATAACTTTCAGAAGAAAATTCATTACGCAGGTAGATGAGGCAGATGTAAAAATTACGCACCCTTCATTTGAGAGTGTCTTGACAAGAAAAAAGTGGATGGATGCATTTGGTTCAACTTATGAGATGTAAAGCAAATGGAAGGAAACAACAAATTTACTTTGTCGACGAGCAGATGCAGAACTCCAACAGCGATGATGAGCACCAGTAGCACTTTGATCTTATTTCTAGTCACTACGGTCATTACGCGTGAAGGCCACCACAGTATATCCGAGACCGACACGAAACGCTGCTTATCGCGATATCGCCATCTAAAAAGGTAATACGTATTTCCAAAGTGAAACTATACATTGATATAAAAACCAACTAGGAAAAACATAACTCCTATCAACTTCGTCTTTTCCCCAAGTCCTAGTGAGCTTTAAAGAGGTACAATATCAGTAGAGGTTTTTAAAATCGACCAACTGGACGGATATGAAGAACGCGGAATGAAAAATACAACAGTTGTGCGGCGGATAAGTCGATCCCTTGAACACAAACCAAATTCATCGCACACGACTGCATAAATTTCAACCGATGATATCTCGGCACTGATCAATAACTCCATGCTAATGTCTACTAACTTGTTTCTCGAAAGTATGAAAAGGTGACCAAACAATAATTGAATAAGAGACCACGTAGAGAAAGAGACTAAAAACAAGGGAAACCAAGTCGTCTAGCGATCAACGTAAACACCAACCGAATTACGATTTGAAGAAAACGACGCGTCTCGAACTCTCGAACTTTAATGTCCCACATTCAAAATATTCCAAACCTCAGAGTACCAGAAATCCGAGCGCAGTTTTCATTGAACATCCTTACACTCATATTGTCCTTGCTATGTTAACGTATTAAGATCTGTTTACTGGAATAAGAATGGAAAACCTACGTTTATGATTTTTTTTGGACGAACTCGAATTTCAACGTTATATGGTGAAAAATGCTCGAAATATTGGTACGAACAAGGTACCAATAGCGCACGGTAGAACGTCGAGTTTGCAAGCTTCGGAACAAATTGATATGATATCTTTGAAGGCGAAAGGATGGCATAAATTCCTGCTATTGATAGTCATTACTTGAGTACAACCGTTAAAAATCTGCTGAAACGCCTAGATATCAAGCCAAAAACTTTTGTATGAGCGTAGGGATAGCAAGAGAACTTCTGCAGAGTAGAACAGTAGCTTAAGGAGCACCTAATGAATTAGAAAGACAGAAAATTAGGTCTCGATAAATGGGGTTTTGCACGAATGGAATGGATGGCAAAAGGATCGTCCTTGTGAGGTTCAGTCAAAGCTACTGCACAAAAAGGTGATCTATTTCTTCATCGCATTGTGACATGCATTGAAAAATGGATTATGTTCAGAAAAATTCGAAATGAATAGCGAGAAAACATAAAAAAAGATAAAAGACTTTCCGAAGTTATATGTACATTGGAAGATTGTAAGTTCCTGTGCTCGGCAAATGAAATAATTCACAGGAACGACTTGAATCCTGATGGAATCACTATGGCAGCAAGAATGGCCCGAGAATCGACAGACAGAAATATCCTGCGACCGGCGTTAATCAATCGAATGGGCCTAGTTCTCTCACCCGAAAACGCCCGACAACATGTCGCATGACCAACGCTGAGATTAGAGGCGATCCGTCCGTATATGATCTCAATCAGCATGTTCATTGGATCTCTCGCAAATCCACTCTCACCTCTAGGGTCAAGCATTTCAACAAACGCATCGAAAAAATCCTACTTAACTAGGCCACACAAACTTATCTTACCGTTTAAGACGTCTCTACTTTATAAATTCTATTCCTAATTAATAAAACTTATCATAACATTGTAAACCTGTATACCACTTAAATAGGAAGATACACCACTCAGCGTTATCGAACGCGCTATCGAGAGAGCGATGATAGGACTACCTCATTTCGACAGCAAAGGAATCCAAGGTTCTAAACTATTAGTCTGATTAATAATCAAGTACGCTGTCGCAAATACGAAGGTTTCGAGAATCACGTCGGTTTGCATGTAATACATCTTAAAGATAACCGGGAAGAAACAGCCGTTGTCGAGTGGATCGCATGCGATGTAATGCTCACGACAACAAGACCACCGATCCATGGTCAGACCTCTGCCCCAAAACATCGGAAGGCAAATACGAAGCTCTTCGAGTCCTCGAGCAAGCAGAAATTACTGCGCTATTCCTGTACGCTGCACGGACGAAGGAGACTTGGGTGATGCAATAAGTGTGATAAATTTGTATAGCGATAAACGGTAGAACAGGTGATATAATAAATATGTGTACACGAGAAACCTCAATCACTTTCCAAATAGAGTTTTCAAAGCAAAGAAGATCAGAGGAGAATATTTCTAAACAATGTTATTCTATAAGCAACGAGATTATGATCGAAATAACACGGTAATAGACATTTTAGTGATCATCGAGGTACCTCCACTTTGTTATCTTAGCGTAAAATGTACGGTTATGGGTAATACGATAATAAAAATGCTGAAGAATAAAACAGAATCCTACTAGCAAAACGATAACCACACGTTGAAAAAACTGGCAATTGCTGTGCTTCCGAAATGCTTTAGTATCAATATAGTTACAATCCTCCCAAAGGTTTACCGCTTTATCGTGGCTGGGAGATGTTCCTGGATGGCTACGATGTACGGCGAGTGGATTCATCCCCCAGCAGTCTCCCAAGAGCAAAAGGAATCCGGAGTTTCCACCAGGAAGCCCAGCTAAGAGTAAACCAATACCAGGATCCACCACCGTCCAGGTACCAAACTAGTCGCACGATGGCAAATCTCTCTCTGATCCACAAGGAGTGCGGGTGCCTGTGGTGGTGACCACCTGGCGTAGACTTTGGCCAGACTGACCTTGGGACTCCAGGAAACCACAATAGTTAAACCAGCAAAAATCCGAAAGACTGCAAATTGTACCGGGGCCCGCTGGACCAGTGAAGACGGGCCATCCAAGTATTCAAGTAAGTATAGTTACTACAGTTGCGGTTGCCTAAAGATAACAGCGGCAAACACTCCTAAAGTCTAGACGCAAAACCACACCCACACGAAATCTGGAGTGGTTGAAGCGGACTTTTTGCACCGATAAACTCATTCTAAAACTTTCCTTCTCAATGAACTTTCCAGTTTTAATTAACTGGACATTATTTTACTTTAAACTATGAGTAGACAAAAGAGACCTATATTACCTTACGAACGCTTCTTTTTGAGCGAACATCGACTCTTAATACAGATTTTGATGTTCGACAGGTAACGATTCCGGAGACTTCACCTTTTTCAGAGCCTAGACATATTGTTGAATAGCTGCATTTTTGTTGGTAGGTGGGTACTCAGTTGCACTGTTTGAAATTGAACAAATGCACTTCTTATGTTATACTAACCCTGGAGGAAATCCTCTGATTTATCAGCATGCGAAAACAAACCAGACTTAAAAGACAAAACCAACGAATTAGTAACCCCCAATCTCCAGTTTAAAAAACCCACGACCCAATAATGATAACCAAAATTGAAACCCCTGTGAGGATGATGGATGATTTGTACCATTTCTAAGTAATCTTCAAAAAAACATAAACCAAACCAAAAACACTCACTGCTTTTTCGTTCTTAACGATTAAGACAACACGTTCGCTGCTCATAAACAATGATGAGTGAACCTCACTCAGATCGGAAAACTGATTTTAGATAATGTGATAAGTCGATGAAAACCATTGTAATCAGTTGAATAGTGTGTTAGGACGCACTGAAAACACTGAAGTGAAGAAGAAATAATCTACCTTCAAACTCGGGTACTTCCACGTCACAGTAAATCCTAGTAGAGAAAAAGCACAAGCAAGAAATCTCCACTACGAATGACTAGTGTATTCATGCAACTAGAATAGCTGGAACAATATGTGTCCACGTGAATGAAATGTGTTTATTATTCGAAAATAATGACTCATATAAAACAACATTTACTGTAGAGATGGACTCCGAGTGTTACATCGCCTCTGATGAGCTAGTCGCAGGAATCGCTGCAGCCTCAAGAATCGTCGCTGTCCTGTCAGAATCTCAGGTACAAAGTGATAAACCTCCTTCTAGCAACGACGATTTACGACTGTATGTAGCAGAACGCTGAGGATATACTAGCATAATTGTCCTGAGACCAAAATAGAAATTGGCATTCAACATATCGATAAGATCACAGGCCTGATACTCAAACCCTAACCGAACAGAACACCTACCTGAACATTTCTGTAGATGAGGACTATCTATCGACGAAATGAATAGAAGTGCTTAGCACGCATGAAATGCAACGATTAGCTAGCTAATTGGAATAAACGAAATAATTGAAAATAGAAAAGATTTTCTTCCATTAAACCTGCAGCATATAGTATACAGCAGGATCAACGAGTTACCGAGCGTACTTATTGGAATTACTAACCCTATAACATTTTAAAAAAGCACCGTAGTTCACCATTACACCAAACCAGGAAAAAACATCGCTACGCTTAGAGGACAAACGATCAGTTTTTCACTGACAGACAAAACTCCGTTCGATTACAACAATCTGACGAACAACTTTGGACCAACACTATTTATATGGACTCGTTTACATGAGCCATCATAAAGCATCCAAATGGAATCTGTGAATGGACCGAGAGTATCAACATTGCTCTGTACAAGTACATGGTAGATCAGACTGCTGTTCATTTGCTTGTCAAAATTGTATGCGCTATAACAAGGGTTCCCAGCAGAGTGAAGCAATCCTAGCACTAGACGAAAGTCAGAGCGAAAGCGATCACTGACGATATCTGCAGATCTAAGAGAGGGTCTACCATCTCCACACACAATTCTCCACTCGATGCAAGTGTTAAAGTCAACGACAAAATATTAGAACCTAGAGAGATAGCTCAGCCTTACAATGTACCTGCGAGAAATGTATCTGTCGAAAACTCTCAAACCAAGAGCCGAATGGAACACAGCATTCGATTCCGTTCAATAACCAGTTCCGGGAGATTAATGTACGACTTCGACGTCGCACTTTCGTAGTGAAGGAAATATTTGTAATACGACAGGTCTCTCCCGTATCTAGACCAACAATGCGACTCCAGTTACTGAAAACATTACATCAAATTTCTAAACACGACGAATCAATGACCAGTTCTCAAGTCAGTAGTTCCCTACAGAGAACCTTGGACTATTCCGTATATTAATATTATCGATATGTCAGGGATGCGCACAGCGCTTTGGTCGAAGGCGCTTCTCGAGACGTCGATGTAGGCCACTGAGAATCACTATAGGGGATAGATATGCACTCAAGCACCTACAACGATGCCTAATGAAGTCGAATGCACGGCGCATGCTTCAGGGACATAGATCAACGCCGAGAGCTTTATCCTTTATCCTTTATGTCAGCGTATTACTACCACCAAATGAATAACGAAGGAGGCCTAGCGCAGATGACTAAGTAGCAGCGAAGATGGCGACTGAGTTCACAATGCTCTTACTATGCATCGTAAAACACTTAGTACATGAACATCCTGCCTTCACAAAAGTAGCAAAACCTCCAGCACTATATCCACTTGATTAGCAACATTCCTGTCGGACAGTATTCCTTTACTCCTGTTTCTCAAGAAAACTGTAGTAGAGCATTCCAAAGAAATCTCACAATATGCATGACTGGGTTGACACCAGCACGGCGACGATTCGTAGCACTAGTTTACACCACGCCAATATTCCCGGTTGAAATGTCGGATTACTTCTCGATTTTTTGAGACCGAAAATAGAAATTGAGCTGCTGGCTGGTGTCAAGAGGTGTATGTCGTCTTACAACTATCTATAAAACATCTTCACTACGGCCTCATATGATGAATAGATAACTCTCATGACGATTCCATGAAAGTCTCTCACGCAATAGAAACAAAGATCTCTACAGAAGAAAGAGAATCTACCAACCTACTACTGCATTTACGTTTTTGAACGCTGCCTCCTCTGTGCACTGTGAGCCCACCGAATACATCACGGAGAAGAAAACTGAATGAACGACGATATGAATATAAACGTCATCAAAGCAGCACGCTAGTGGAGTTTAGTCAGTGGTGATCAGAAATCGGAGTCAGAGAGCACTACTTGTACTACTCGTATTTAGGGCATTCTGATCTCTTACTCAGGTAACGTCACCAGAGTTTGAATGTACGAACGATAAGCGAAAGAACTCAATTCTCGAAAATACCGATATTCTAAGCAATTCGACTGATTTATCTTTGAATACATCAATGTAACGGACATTTTGGAGAACGCCATTCTCTTGAAGACTTAGAGAGTTGAAAGTCAAAATGTTACAAACACGAGTGCCATCTGTGGAATTTCCCTCAATCCAGTTTCAAGCCCTAAATTAATCGTGCACGTCCTCCGAGGCAAAAAGAACCAATGATCCATAAATTTTTGTCCCTTGAAAAACTGAATCTCACTACCACATAATGATCGGTGAGTGGTGAGTGCAGGGATTTCCTACTCACTTAGTTCTTGCACTAAAGTAGCAAGGCATAACAGATGTGATGGAATTAAAAGTGTCGAGTCGCTCCGCAGCCTTCGGTAATAAGCATGCCTATTGGAACAAATAGGAACTAATCTGGGACCAGCGTTCTGCCTTCAGGATCCACGGATTTACTTGCAAATGTTCTGTAGCATAAATCTCCTACAAAATACAATCAACAGCTGTATTTTAGCAGATCTGGATGACGAGAAATTGAAGACAAGCCATTCAGACGACCACAACAGAGGAGAAACCGCAAACTGGGCATAAAAAGAAAAGAAGTGAAACCAGAGCCCTCTTGGTAAGAACAGCAGTTCAGTCCCTCTTCAGACATTCGCTAAACAACATAAGAAATAAAGATTGTGAGGAAATAAACGATGGTGAGAACGGGCCTCCAGCACGCATAACGAGTGCGATTGGTGTGGACACACAAGCGCGTGCGAATGAGATTAGCCGTCAATATAAACCAAAACGCAGGTGGCGCAGTGGTCAAATGCGCCCTGGAACACACACGTGGGATCGATCCAGTGCCCATGGCTCATCAAGCCTTTCCTCCCTCTGCGGTCGGCAAATTGGTACCAGACTTGTCTGCGAGTATAGCACCACTGGCTCGATACATCGCCAGGCCACCACGGGTCACTGTAAAGCCCAGATATGCATCCAATCATTCCTAACAATGCTTAATGAAGTCGAATGCACGGCTCATCCCTCAAAGATTGATCAACGCCAAGACCTTTACTCTTTCATCCTTTTATGACCCGGAACAATAGAAGCTGTGCCTTCACGCCCCAATCATCGATCGAAAGCCAGTCCAAATACTGATATAGTACTTTCCTTACTTCCTTGCTTATAAACCAGCGGTTTAACATCCTCCTCCGGAAGTCCAACTGAAAGTAAATCTAGCCCACAGGAAGAAGGCATAACGAACTATTCCTGGTAATATTATCGCCAGAAACAGTGGAAAAGCGTCATCATACCAAAGGTTAGCTGCCAGATTCCAGTTCGATAACACTGAGGGAGAAGAACCCACGGAGTTGCTCTAGCGAACTATGAGATGAATGAAACTTGCTGAGGGCTGCTGGAGCTCATCGTTGACTTGTTTAATACTGACGATGCGGCAACAAACGTAGGGGAGATATCGAGAAATGCTTCAAGGTTGAAGATAGCTCATGAGAAATCTCTTGGTCGAAGCGGTCCGATTATTGGAAGTGCCACCACAAAAAAACAGTGTTCGAGATTTTTCATTAGTGTTGACTTCGCAAACACAGGAATAATGCAACGATGACATTTGGACGTAAACAACCAACAAAAAATTATATACATAACATAATGCACAACATTCAAAGTAAAACAGTGAAAAATGCTATGTCGAGTACTACATCTCGATGAGCACGTCAATATGGACAGACTGAACGGCAGCGAAATCTTCGTACATACACTTTAGTGATGAAAGTTTGTATGGGAATTAAGTGAACAACGCAAATTTCAACAATGCCAAGAAGAAATCGAGAGCTAAACACTAGGTGGGACATAGTTCGGCTGAGATGACACGAAATAATCATCAAAGAAGTGGAAAAGATGATCGAAAGTCGGTCGTCGTTCCGGTATTTTATCCCAGCACTTCAACATCACCTGAAAATTTAAGCTGATAAACTTCTCCTTTCCTCATGATTTCACTAACATCGCTCTAACAACGTTAGAATCATGGTAAAGTGAGAAGAGTTCCCCTAACCTCATTATAAATTTGCTCAGGACAGCCTCGCGGCATTGGCATACGATATCCGATCTCCACTTGCTCCACCACTTCTCTGTTATGCATGCCTAAATACAATAGCAAAAAATTCACATTTGTCTTCCAATAAACAATCGATTACTGAAAAACTCTCACCTGGATACGGAACTTGTCCCTTTGTCATAAGCTCATAAAGTAGTATTCCGTACGACCACACGTCACTCTTAACGGTGAAATTACCGCATGTTGCTGCCTCCGGCGCTGTCCATTTGATAGGGAATTTAGCTCCTGTTCGAGCTTCATATATGTCTTCTTCCATTAGTTTTCGTGCAAGTCCAAAATCGGCCACCTGCAATGCAGAGCAAACAACCAATTAGATGGTACACGATGTGAAGTCGACTACATTACTACTACACAGTTACTATTATACATTACTACCATACCATCCCAACGGTTTACGCTTCACCGTGGTCAGGAGGCATTCAAGGGTGTCGGGCTGTGATGGACAACGAGGAGATTTACCCCCGGCAAGGTCTCCCAAGTTGAGGAGTCTGGCGTTTCCATCAAGAACCCCAGTGACGAGTAAACCAATACCAGGATCCACCACCGTCCTGGTATCAAAGTCGCATGGTGGCAAATTTACCACTGATCCACAAGGGAAGCCACTGCATGTGGTGGTGACCTGGGGCAGACTTTGGCCAGGCTAACCTCGAGACTCTAGGAAAACACAATAACTAAGCCAGAAAAACTTCGAAAAATGGAGATCATGCTGGGTCCCACATAACCAATGAGAACAGGCCATCCGAAAATCTAAGTATTTAATTACTATGTAAGGATCGACTCCTAGTAATGATTCCAAACCGAAGTTTTATGACAGTTACGGGAATAAAGATATTACGAGTCAATGAAACTTTTAACGTCATAAAATCGAGTATTTTCTTCGAATATTTGAAATGTTAGAACCACTTCATAGACCAGAACACGGAAACAAATTCTTCGTAAAAATATGCTGTACCTGACCGAAAATTGAAAAAAACAACGTGGCATATGCTATGAGGCTATCAATAAAAAATTAAAGCCTATCTAATCTACAGTCAACAATATCCCAGTTCTATTGATATAAACAGTGCCCACAAAAATGGACCACGCGGTAAAACACCATTTATTAAACCATGAATGACAAGTAAACCGCGGAATTTTTCTACCTTAACGACTGGGACACCACTAATCTTCTCTCCAACGAGAACATTTCTAGCGGCCAAGTCACGATGCACTAATTTTCGTTCCTCCAGGTACATCATGCCATTCGCAATCTATAAACGAAATCACAAGTGAGAAAAAACCAGGAAATTAAAGAATGAGTAAAAATAGACTGAATGAAACCTGAGCGGCCATATCTACAAGCGCTTGTATTCCAAGAGAAGCTCCTTCATTTCTCAAATAGTGTAGGAGGGATCCGTTACACATGTATTCCGTGATAATATAAAAGGGCTCCTCACGTGTACAAACAGCGTACAACTTCACCAAGTTTGGATGATCACATTGCTTCATTATTTGAGCCTCCCTGTAAAATCAAATATGTAGATATATATTTCTTATTTAGGAGCGCTTGTACTGCAGTGGTTAGAGGTGTCCTGCAATAAACATGAGATCGATCCCCGCGTCCCACGCCCACCAAGCCTTTTACCACTCGAGGGACAAGAACCTGCTACCAGACTTGTCTGGGAGAATAGCAGCACTGACTCGATACATCGCTAGCCCACCACGAGTTATTAATATACCAAATATACTTCCATTCATCTCCGAAAATGCTTGATGGTGTCGAATGCATCGCGTAACCACTTAGGGATTGATCAACGATGAGACTTCTGTCCTTTATTACTACTTGGATACTTGGGCGACCCGTCCACACTGCTTCTGTAATCCCAGCACATTCTCCATTTTTCGGAGTTTTGCTGGTTTAGCTACTTTGTTTCCCTGAAGACCCGAGTTCAGCATGGCTAAGTCTGCACCAGGTCGTCGCCACCACAGGCAGTCGCGGCTCCATGCGAATACCAGGGCGGTGGTGGTTCCTGGTATCGATTTACTCTTAGCTGGGCTTGTTGATGAAAAGCCAGATTCCTTCTCAGCTTGGGAGACATTGCCGAAGGAACAAACCTACCTCCCAGGTCACCTCTGAGCAATGATGAGGCGGTAAACTGTTTGGAAGTCCTTTATTATTATATTTAGCATGCATGTGTATATAAACTATTCGGATGCTACAACGTCCTTGAGCGGTCGGTTACTTTTTCATTCCTACTTTCGGTTCTAACACCTCTCTGAATCAACTAGCAGGAAGACCAAGCAAAGGATTCGTTGCCGAAAACACACTTCCCTCTGATCCACATCGTGAAGACCTGGATACGTCCTTGCAAGGTTGAGTCAGGACTCCAGGAAAGACCAAGTTGCACGACCAGCAATAGGCCAGCCTCAGCATCCCGCACACTGGGTGCTCCCGTCTACAACGTCAGGCGGAGAGACGACCAGTGAGAGGCCAGAAAATCTCGGGTTACGCAAGACGTCATTGGAACCGGATCTGACGAACACACTCATCACACGCCATGGAGATTGTTTCCTACTATTCACGCACAATGCCAGAACACTCACCACAGACGCCAATCTTCACGTCCCTCTTGTAGCCACAGATCACATTAAATTTCATGTGATCGCACTACAAGAAACAAAAAATAAGAAGACCGACATACTCCAACAAAACAACGGGGCCTTTGTGATCTGTGAAGAAAAGGTCCCGTCACGAAATGTTGGCGGCGTAGGTTTTGTCGTCCACCCGTCCATTGTCCATCTCGTCGACTCATATGAGATCCTTTCCTCTCGCATAGCCGTCCTCCGTCTTCAACTGTCGCATCATAAGAAGATCACTATCATCAACTGCTACTCACCGACCGACGCAGCTGATAAGTACGAATTAAATGTATTCTACTATCAGTTGGAGGAAGTCATTCGCAGTGATAAAACATATGAATTTGCTGTCGGAGACTTCAACGCCATAATAGGAAAGAGCAACGAGAGCGAATATACGGTCGGAAATTTTGGATCAGGAGAAAGAAATGGGGATGGGAACCGTCCCGCAGGACTCCTGTCCGCAGCACGTCTCTTCCATCGAAACTCGTTTTTCCAGAAGAAAGAAAGCCGCAGCTAGTCATGAGAGTTTCCTAACGGTATAACTTATGCGGCGACCGACCACATTCTGACAAACAGAAGATGGTGCCTACTTGATACATCGGTAGTCCCGTCATTTCTGTACTGGTTCCGATCACCGCCTTCGTGCGAGGATTCGATTCACCTGCAAACTGGAGAACTCTCTTCATCGACCACGAGGAAAAAGTCTAGATGTATACAACGAGAACATTCTGAACAACGTCCTATCCAAACGTGACTGGCAGATTAAAAAAGACCCGACCGAAGAGTACGAGCCGCTTGTCGAAGGACTGAAAAGCTGTGCCGAATTCGCTTCAGTTCCTTAAGCAAGAAGATCGGATCGCATCTCCATCACTACTAAGGAGTTGCTCGAAAAGAGAAGGAAACTGAAGTTTCGTCCTACTGCAACACGTTTAACATGGCTAGTAATAAATGCCAGCTGCAGAAGAGCTTTGCAGGAAGATCTACATCGGTATAAGCAGAAGAAACTACTGGAAGCAGCGGAGAAAAGAAGCAGTCTCAAAAAAAAATGCAATCGGGACTTGTGTGATTATAATGTTCCTCTGTCAGCCCCGATGAGCCAAGATGGTATCCTCAAAACTTCCCGCCATAATATGGAATTAATAGCGGAAACGTTCTACACCAATCATCTCCGTTCCACAATCCCCGTCCCGGACTCTAATATCCCCACTGGAAAAAAGCCACCTGGAATTCTCCCGTCGGAGGTTCGAGTTGTGATAGAAATCATGAAAAGAAGCACATTTCCAGGACCCGACAGTATTACCGCCGACTTCTTTAGAACTGGAAGCCACAATTTACATGTACTTCTCGCAAATCATATGACAGCCTACCATCAAAAGGAAAAAATCCCAAACCAGTGGAGGATGTCGCGCATGGTCACCCTGCCCAAGAAAGGAGACCGAAGGGATCCTCGTAACTATCGTCATATATGCTTGTTGAGTGTACTCTACAAGTTCTTCACGAAGATTATCCTCTCGCGCATATCATGGACATTGGATGAGGCGCAACCAGTCGAGCAAGCAGGATTTCGACAAGGATTCTGCTGCATGAACCATATCCAAACCGTGTCCAGGGTCGTCGAAGTTTGTCGAGAATACCACTTGCCTCTAGTCCTAATCATTGTCGACTATGAGAAAGCGTTTGACAGTGTCGAAACGAATGCAATCCTATCAGCGCTCGTCGACCAAGGAGTGGACCCGTAAGGAGTTGGTCCGACTGTTATCAGAACTGCACTTCGAAAATACAGCTTTTCCATCGACCTCCTACCATACCAATAAGGGGTTCGACAGAGCGACACAATATCGCCAAAGCTGTTCAGTACCGCACTGCAGTGGATAATGAAGTCACTCGATTGGGATGAGAAAGGCATACGTATTGATGGAATATTCCAACCAAACCTTCGTTTTGCCGGCGACATTGTCACCTTCTCAAGAAGTACTAGCGAAGCAGGGATGATGATCAATGAGCTCAACGAAGAAGGAAAAGATCGGACTGCGCATAAATCGGAAGAAGACACAGTTCATGAAAAACCCATGGTGCGAAGGCGAAAAAATTGAATTGGATGGCTCTCTCATTGCAGAGATTTCCGTACGCATACCTTCGGCGACCAATGAACATGGAAAACAACATGAAGGAGGAACTAGATACAAGAAGGAGAGCAGCTTGGGCCGCATTCGGGCCTCTCAAGGAAACCACCGACCAACTGAAGGACCCGAAAATCCACGCTGATCTCTTCGAATCCACGGTCCTCCCAGCGCTCTGTTATGCGGCAAAGACGTAGGTAGATACTTCAACCACATCAAGAATGCATCGCACTACTCACAGAGTGCTTGGGTGACGTCTTCTGAAATATAACCGGCACGCTCAATATGTAGCCGGAATGCGAAGCTCTGGCCTTCGAAATCTGTCACATCTTTTCGAGATCCAGGAGAATATACATCGACAGCGAAACATAGATGGACCAGTCACATAATGAGAAGAACAGACGACAGATGGAGGAAAAGAGCAGTGGAGTGGATTCCGAGAGAATGCAAACGTACCCTAGGACGACCACCTACATGTTGGACGGACGTGCTCGTAAACAAAGTTAATCACCTGTACCCGCAGCTGCAGTTGTTTTGCCGATCACGGCATGAGACTCGCAAGCGCTACCATGCTCGAACAAAACCACCTCCATGGACTATAACTGCGACAGAAAGGAACGAATGGCACATGTGTTGGGGTCCGCACAGCCCATAGAGACGGACCGTCCAAGTATCCAAGTATGTACATAAACGTGCATATATATATATATATATACACGTATACGCATATATACGTATATACCTATATATATACATATATATACATATACACATATATATATGTTTATCTTGCTCTGAGTATCAAGTGTAACTCGTGAATGTAACGCACCCCAAAAAGGCTTCTGGGGACATTGTTCCGGGTTTCATCGTCTTTATTGCTACCTCAACGATTCCACGCCATTTTCCGTACCACACCTGCAAATCATCCTTTGAAACTCACTACTCTTAAAAGTACAATTAGTTTACCAGATGCAGTGTAAAATGGACAAATAAGGAACCTCGTTGTAAAGAGCACTTACCTCGCCAAAGTTCCCGTCTCCTAACTTTCTCTTCAACTGCAGCTGATTTCTAGGAATTTCCCAATTCTGCTGAGTATCATGGCTAAGATCTGGGCGCGTTGGTGCGATTCTTGGAGCTGGGAATGTTAGCTGACAACATAAACCGTCAGCCATTTCTGAAATGCTCATTTTTGAAGATGACCGAAGCTCGTTAATTCTATAAAAAGCCAAAAGAGATACTACATACCGGAATAGTAAGCAACAAGCTCCTGCAGCGTGCGAAAAGTTCTGCGTGTCGTGATGAAAAACCCCTGATCATGATCAAGACGCTTAATCTTATAATGTTTTACAGAACCTGAACGTAAAAGGAAATACGGCTGATTCTGCAAAGAAAGCACAATGTACCAGACCTCCTCGAATATCATCGGAATCTCTGATTGTCAATGCAAACTCTCGGCCATCTGCTTCTCTCTCACGTATTAGAAAGGTTCCTTTTGGCAAATTGTTAGCTAAAACGAGTCGCTCAGCACGATTTCGCGGGATCTTCCCAGCATACCATCTGAAAAATGGAGCTGCTAAACCATTATGAAGGAACAATATTACTGCTGAACAGTAATGAACGTGGCATGAAGCAGAAACGAACAAGATGCTTACTCTTCACTTTCTATGGTTTGTTGCTTTGCTACGAAATTTCTCGGCACATATCCAGTATTTCCTGTACGCTGATGACGCACGTACCACCAGTCGCAGTTACTAGAGCAAAGAACGATTATGTCTTTCTGAGATTTTGGAGGAACAAGACAAAATATTTGGCAGATCCAATAACAATTTTGAGACACGCTAGTGACTGGTTAAATATATTATCGATTCCTTACAATTCGAGAACATTAACCTACAAGAGATTCTTACAGTCTTAGTGACGCAGGAACATGCACGTTTGCTGACACCATTAATTCTTGCGAATTCTCGCTTGGATGCTTGCATGGCCCGTCTTCACTAGTTGTTCGGGCCCCATCATAATTTCTATTTGACTGGACATTTTTTGGTTTAGTCATTGTGGTTCCTTGGAGTTCCAAGGGCAGTTTAGCAAAAGTCTGCCACCAATTCGTCATCACCACAGGCAGTGGCCACCTTTTTGGATCAGAGGAAGATTTGCCACCATGCGAATAGTTTGATACCAGGATGGTGTTGAATCCTGGAATTGGTTTACTCTTTGCTGACTTTCCGAATGAAAACGCCGGGCTCCTCAGTTTGGCATGCCATGCTGGAGGGTGAATCCCTCTGCTGTATATCGTAGCACGTTGCCCAGGAGCATCTCCAACCCACGATGATATGGCGAACCGTTGGGAGACTTGCCAATTTCCATGCTAATTAAGTAGTTCCTGCTTATGTAATGGGATCGTTTTCTTTTCACATGAGTGGTAAATGTTCTGCGAAACTTGAACACCCTTATTGATAAGATGAAGCCTAAAGAAGCCTAAAAACACCGAGAAAGGTAACTTTACTGGAAAGCTTAGTTCCACTCCATTCTACCAAGTTGGTTTTAATAGAAACTTCCAACTCATAGTAACTCACTGAGAAAACATTCCGGTCAATTTAGTCCTTACGTTACATGGAAAACACTTATGAAAGAAATCTAGAACCTCGAAAAAACTCATACATAAGAAACCGAAAGAAAGAAAAACGAACCAGAAGTTCTAGAAATTACACTATAGAGTGAACACCACTTTTTTACTTCTGAAAAAGTATTACAAAAAGCTAGTACTCACCTCTGATCTAGTAAATACATGATATCGCCTTTCTTAAAACTGAGGTCGCCATCTGCTCGCGAGTCATATGCATACAGAGCGACCAGAATTTCCTTCTCTGAAAATTAAGGGTCATAAACACCACTTGGAAAACCATATTATCCAGCTACCATTACCCATTGTTGGGCCTTCTTAGACAAATTATGTAAGATCTATTCTAAGTTGATAACGTTGTGAATGGATTCCTGAGTAGGAAATTAAACAACAAATACGAAAAGATGAAACAGTAACTAACATCCACTAAGAATGCGTAAAGATCCTAAAGACGGTTAATTTACCAAAAGAAACTTTGAACTTTGGCTATAGGATATGCGATGACTTCATCTATCAGATCAGTGCATTGAAAACTTCGAAATGGTTTGCTGAAAACTGCAGTGATGAAAAGAGGGTATACAGACAGATTTAGACGTCTATGTATTCGTGGGGTAACACTGCAAGCAGTTTCCTTTTCAAAGAAGACTTTTGTAACTAACTGGACCATGTTTAAAAATCAACAAGGAGTAATCCTGATATCACTGTGCTTAATGCGTTCTAACATGACAGAGGGCACGTGTGGAGCAGTGGTCGGAGGCGCCCTGCAACACACACGTGGAATCGATCCCCGCGCCCATGGCCCACCAAGCCTTCCATTCATCCGGGCTCGCCAAATTGGTATCAAACTTGTCTGGGAGTATAGCAGCACTGGCTCGATACGTCGGCAGACTACCGCGAGTCATTGTAAAGGCCAGATATTCATTCACTCACTTCCAAACAATGCTTAAAAAGTCGAAAGAATGGCGCATCTCTAAAGGTACAATTATGTATTTGTGGAATAATATTGCAGTTTTTTTCAAACAATGTTTTATAACTAATTCAAAAAATTTAAAAATTATTAAGGAATAATTCTGCTATCATTGTGTTTAAAGCATTTTAATATGAAAGTACTTTCGGTTTATAAAGGACCATACAATGATGACAAGATGAAACTGACGTGAAAAGAACTCAAATCTTACTTGGTTACTTGGGTACTTGGATGGTCCGTCCTCGCTGGTTGTGGGGGTAACAGCACCACTCCCATTTTTTCGGAGTTTTGCTGGTTTAGCTGTTTCTCTGAAGTCCCCGGGTCAGCCAGCCTAGCTAATGTCTGCCCCAAATTGTCAAAAGCACAGGCAGTGGCCACTTTTGTGAATCAGAGCGAGATTTGCCACCATGCGACTAATTTGATACCAGGATGGTGGTGGACCCTGGTAAACTCATATCAAGCCTGAATATTTAAATAAATAATAATTAAATAAATACTGGCCTTGTGATGCACGTGCCGGTGTCGCATGTTCTACCAGGTGAGCTTCGCGATCGCTAGCGTTATTCACCAGATAGACCGTTTGCGGAGCAGCACTAAACTTCGTGGCATCGACGCGTTCAAGCACACTTCCTCCAACACCGTCGCCAGAAGCACAGTTGCGATGACGTGAAAAGCAACCTCCCATTTTGTGTTGCCTTAGAAAAATAACAAACCCATGCAATGGACACGAACTAGTGCCATAATACCAAACAAAAGTGAGACATTACACCTATATCGTCCGCTCAGAAAGAAATTAGGACGTCAAACAGCACCTGTGTACGAAAAAAGAAACCAAATAAATACTTTGCTGCATAAAAGTTACTCATTCAAAGCAAACCTTCAATGCGAACTCTCGGTTCAATAGATGCTGGTTGTATACTACCAGGCTACAACATTACCCGCATGAAGGCTTATATCTGAAACACAACTCTCACATTCACATTCACATTGAAACATTCGACCCGACTCAAATAGGTGGAATACGACGATGACGGCGGTGAAAAATTGCATTATTAAGTAAACTGTTAAGTAAAGCAGTTATCCAATTGTGAAGGCCTGTTTAGAAAACATATTTCATGCAGGATATCCTAAGCGCTTGGGGCTAGAAACACTCGACGTTCGAGTCCTTTTTATTTTCACTTAAGAGCAAATGTGCCAAACTGCAATTGCCATGCGTGAATTAAGAAATTCTTAGTAGCACATAACGCTACCCTCAGGAACAAGTACGTCTTCAGAATGCACAGGTAATCAACAATTGTCCTAAACACTGCATTAGAAGTCACCTCTTGCCGATTCCACTTTACCACGTTGAACTCATAATTCAATTTTTTTTCATTTTTATTACTTCTATCATTATTATTATTAACAATATTACATGATCTGTCATCAAATTTAGTGCGCGGGACCCATGTATTCTCCTATTCGATTCGTTCTTCGCATCCATCATCCATGAAGGTTCTCGAACGAACGTTTTGTTTCGGTTGCTACTTAAGGACTATCGTCTTCTTTATGAACGTCACTAAGTGTAGGTTGAGTAGATTCTCCTTGTAATTTTGGAGATAGTAGAGCTAAGTCATTCCCATGTAGACTGGAAGAGGTCGCTGGAGAGGGCGTCAAACAAGCACATGTCTTTCTGATAGACTGAATCACTAACCACTCCTCCTCTATCCCGACCCTTTCCATTTTTAAGTTCATTTATTCAAAGCATAACGTTAATGAACACTATGTCCGTTTTATTTACAGCCATTATCAAGGATAGAATGATAATATTTGTTCGAGTCCTCCTCTTTCCTCCTCTTCCAGAACGACATGTTGCTAGCACTAAGAACTTCAAAAGCGAGTTCTTGAGACTGTCGCTGGTATTGTGCTGCCTCAGAACCGCGAATAAGTGATGGTCGTAAGGTGCTGAGCCCCAATTGCACAATGATTATATTATATAGTCTAGTCTGCACTTCAGTTGCTCGGCGGTCAACCTTGCGATGGGCGACATGACCACTGTCATGCAAGGCTGCACTCTGTGGTTTCGGTCGCTCCTTCACCAAGGCAATGCAGATTTTGTGAAGCTGTCTTGTGTGTCAGTTGGCGCTGAATACCTCGCTCACCTCCAGAAACTTCCGGAAGGGTTCTACGCGTCGTAGATAACAAACAGCATTAGCTACCGATTGTTTTCACCTGGTTTCGGCCGAGCCGAGAGATTCTCTCTGCCGATCAGTCAGAATACGCGGCGCATATTCTCGTAGTAGCCGCGAAACTAATCACCAATCATTGTTTCGTTCACAGCGAACCAGGAGAACTTTGCTGATACTGACCAGCACCGACTGGTCGTGATTGGTCAAGGTATGCATCGTTCAACGAAAATTCACGTTGTAAAGGCCAGTTTTGCAACCAATAGAGGTGCGGGTCAATGATAATACGAGAGAAATAGGGTAACATATCTGTGTCATCCGTGTCCAGTGTCGTAGTAGCTCTAAATCGCTGAACAATGGCTTCGTTTAATGTTACGGTCGGTCCAGAACAAACTTGTTTGCCTTCCCTCACGGCGCTTCCTATCCCTCAATGAAGTGCTTGCACTAGGATCACATCCTCCACCAGCTAGTAGTTGCTGGCCCCTACTTGGCATTCATCTTCTTGGTAGTCCTAGGTGCACTGATGCAATGAAGGTGCTCGCAGATCGAGTTAAAGATCAATCATTCAATTTGATGTTACCTTCCGCGTTATATCCTGTCCTGTTCTATATTTACTATAAAATACCGCTGAATATACTCCTGCAGAAGAACATATTCCGTTCCAACAGAATAAAAATGCATTTGAAGGTGTGAAATAGTCCCGAACAATACTTTTTTTTTTCAAAGTAATAGATTTTATATCGCAATAGAAGTTGAAGCTAACAAAAACAAAGGACTTTGACACTAAATCCTCATAACAAGGAGTAGGAAGTTTTCTTTTCTGAGTTCAAATGTAGGTAGTACAAAGTCACTCCTGAAACTACTCTGATATAATCTATGAGAACAGGTCAATTTATAGAGTGAATGAAGCAAAGCCGACGAAATGACATTATGAACAAAACGCTAACAAGAACGATATAGTGCTAAACATAATACGGAACTGAAACCGAGTAATTTTATACTAACGGGGCGTGTGGCGCAGTTCGGAGGTGCCTTGAAACACACACATGGAATCGATGCCCGCACCCATGAGCCACCAAGCCTTCCCAGTTTTCACTCCAAGGTCGGCTATTGGTACTAGACTTGCCTGGGAGGATAGCAGAACTAGCTTGATACATAGGTAAGCCACCGCGAGTCATTGTAAAGACCAGATATGCATTCAATCACCTCCAAACGATGCTTACTGAAGATGAATGCATAGCACATCCCTAGGGGGCATCAACGCAGAGAGCTCTAGAGCTTTTAATTTCCAACCCAAAAACTCACCAATCCGCAAAAAAAAGGAAGCCATGATGATTACTGAAAGTTCAAGGAAAATAAGCATCTGATTGTATGGAATGCTATTCAGAACTATACGACAATTTGTGTAGAAAAAAGAAGAACTACCACAAAGGTTTTCTGTCGAATGGATCTTTTAACTAAATCGTTTCGACGAATTTGTCGTTCAACCACCAAGAAGAGATAAATTCTTACTAATGCGAAGTTGTCGTGACAGGTTTTCTTTCCACACTAGCGATTTCGAAAGAATTTCGATAATTTCAGATCGTGAAGTGAACAACCTCGCTACGAACGATCGGAAAAAAGAACATAAATTGTTCGGTCTGCAGAATCTGAAGCACTACAATATAACAACAACTTGGTACATACCAATGCTATGATTCACGAACAAAAAGCTATGTAGTTGTAATAAATCCATTTGATGTTACGCAAAGCTGAACATCGCAGACGATAAACTGACGAGGATATTCGTTTTTTTCGCTAGTCAAACATGAAACCCATCAGACGAATGTTCTTATAAGTCATAAAGAATACAGAATAAAGCTCTACTGTCAAGACCACAATCCCTAAGGGATCTGCCAGGCATCCAACTTAACGAACCATCGGAAGAGGTCATTGAATGAATATCTGGCGCACACAATGATCCACGGTAACCTACCGATATATCGAGACATAGTACTACTATACTCCCAGTCAGGTCTAGTACCGATTTGCCAGCCCAGGAGGGATGGAAAGCTTACATGGGATCAATCCTATATGTATTGCAGGGCACCTCTAACCAATGTGCTGCGCATGCCCACTTATATTTCGTACTTGAACGTTAAACCGTGATTCGAATACTTGTCCATGTTCTTTTTCACCGTAAATAAAATAGATTTTTGCTTTCCATGAGAGCTAATCTGCATATTTCCCACCCCTTATCATTTATACGACGAGCAACAATACGCAAAACAATGTAAAGCCCAGAAGTGCACGTCGTCTGAACAATAGAGAAATTCGCGTAGAGGAAGGAATTTTAGCTGGCAAAGCGATCGGAATACTTCGAAAACTTTGTAAAATTCACTAAGACGTCACAGATGAGTTCATATCAGGCTGTGAGGGTGACACTCGTTCCACACCTGTTATCGTCTCCAGTGATTTTAGCTCCTTTAAATCCTATAAAGTGCCATAACAACACACTGCCTTATTGATGAAACATTCCCATAACTTGGATAAGAAAAATTTCAGACTTAAACTTTGTAACCACTTGGTAACAAGCCTGAAAAGCGTAAAACCACTAGAAAACTCATCCTAATCCTTAACATCTCTTATCCCGCATATCTTCGTCTTAAGCAGACGTTAAATTTAACGAGCACCGGTCGGCTTCTAGAGAACGCTAGAGTCCATCGATCAACGTCGGAGGTTGACAGAAACAAATTCACTAATGGAACAGCAACAAGTAGGAACAAGTATGGAAGACATAAATTCAAACGAAAAGCAGAAATTTTCAACCTTGATAAACGGAAAAAACCGGACCGAGTTCCGAAACATTCCACTAGTTGGTTTTAGTTCCATCGAGTCCGACTTAATGACGAAACGAAGGGATGATCATTTCGTTCTGCATGAAACTTGAAAATATTCAAAATAATTCGTCCGAATTGAATGAAGCAAACATGTAATGACTCCAAATCTAGAGAGAGGAAGAGAAGGAAACAAACTGAGTTCGACGAGGAATCCCCTTTACAAAATTCCGAAGCAGCAACCTAAGGATTGGAAAGCTGGTTACGATTGGAATCAAACTTGGAATTCTCACATTTACTGACCAGAGGATGACGACTGCTAGGAATCGATCGCCAGCGAGGTGACCTCGTACGGACGACCGGCGGCTCGGCGGCCAGGCTGGCTGGCTGGACGGCCGGCCGGCAGTGTGCGGATGGACGGATGTTGGTCGGTGGCTGGTCGTGAGAGGTTGAAGACTGACGTGCCCTCAGAACTGGACACTCATAGGAGCATCCCAAGTGATCCATCACCTCATCACTAACCATTGGTAAATCAAGCTGGATCCTCATGTTAATCGGTTATTATTAAACAGTTGCTCATAAACCTGCCGGTAGTGTACAGATGGACGGATGGTGGTCGGTGGCTGGTCATGAGGGGAGCGAGGATCGAAGTGCTCTGAGGACTGAACACTCGCATAGAAGCATTCAAAGTGAACCATCGCTCCATCACTGACCGTCCAACTGGTCAATCAACCACGACCCTGCTGTTAGTCAGTTGCTATTCAACAGTTGCAGCTTGTAGACAAACACTAACACATTCTCGGTTGCTCCACAGGCAGACAATTGAAGGCGATAACACCCTTGTGTACAAACATCTCTGAAAGAACAACAATATCATGAAGATTTGGTGTGATCGTTTTCTGCAGCTTTACGGAGCCACAGCAGACCTCTAAAATTCAGGGTCATTTCTCTGCTCCATACAAGTTCTGCCTACTTAAACGCTCAACTTCTTTTCAATTTTCGCCTTCATAGCTACACCATCTCCTTCATAGTTATCATGACGTCTGCTTCAACCGCCTCCTCTCGTCTCTTGCAACAACCCTCTTATTGTTGTTTTTCCCATAAAAACTTGAACGTCTTGATCTACGGCAATGATCGGCAACGTGTCAAAAGTGACGATTAACGAAGGTATATAGGAGTTGTATTCTTGTCAAAAGTTGTAATGAAATAGGACCTAAAAAAAACCAAAGATCAATGATCACAACCGATTATCATAGTGATTGTTTGTTTTGACCCTAGAAGAAACGTTATGTAGCCCAACGATATCCACTTCACCTTTCTGATAGCGACTCTATGAAACACTAACAAAAATAAGCATTTACTTGGAAAATGAGGGATGTCAACAGATAATACATATTTCCTATTCATATTTTACACATTAAGTCTTCCATTACACATCTTGCGTTTAGAATAAGGGTGAGAAAAGTTTGCTGAATGTCGTTGAACTAATTTGAAATGCGTCAGACTGATGACCGATCAATAATCACACTTACGAACAGTTGCAAATATTAAACAATTGTAAGGTAAAAAGTTTTATTACATCCTCATGCCAACAGTAAAATAGAATGATGAACAACAAATATCTACACAGGACAATTTGTCTCTGCACAGGTGTGGGTTCAATTCAGTTGACGTGTATTTGATTGTAGTTCCAGTTCAGATCAATACGGATCAATGAATCATGTGTTAAACAACGACAAACTCTAGCTGTTCCCAAATTCAATTGCCCCTGGTCGTTCTGGATCAGCGGGAAATTCGTTGTCTCCATACTATACGTCTACACGAACGATGACGATTGCGTTCATAGTCTATCGATTTACATATATTTATACGGATTTAGCTTGAATTACACTATTCTACCATTAGGCAGATGTTTACATGGAATAAACACCATTTTCGAAAGATTACTTCATCTCTAATGAGAAATGTAGCGATTTCAATGATTAAAACAAATACCAAGGCTATAAAACGCACGTAAATGGGTACTGACTGCAGGACAAAGACATTTTGGGGTTTTTTAAAACCCTGTTACCCCATATGCACAACAGCATGGAAGAGAATATGCCTCTGTTTAGAGTTCTCTGCAAACATTTGAGTCCTTGTATGATTGAAGAGTCGCCTTAAAGAGGGATCCTAACAATTCGAGTAAGTAAAAGTGGTAAGTTTCATACACAAAAAACTTTGAATGCGGTCTCTAGCTACAGGAATCATAAGTAAGAAACTCAGCAAGCGTTTTACTGATTCCAAAATGTATATAGGAAAACGAGCGGACCAACTCCATCAGCAGGCACCAGCGCGAACAAGTGCCCGTCCCGGCAGCGCGTCAGCTTCTCGCGCGCTCGTAGCCGCGACGATCGATAGCGGTGGGCAGTGCGCGGTACCCGCGCGGCTGCATAAGCGCGCGGTCAGTCTGCGCCCTTCGCACCTGCACGTCGTCCTCGGAGAACACGTCGATGTGTGCGACGTCGTCCGATTCACGCTACCCTCAAGTTGCTATTTTCATTAGTTTCACTTCTTATTCTTAATGAGGTGTCGGTATCATCATACTTGCTGATTGGACATTATTTCACTGGACTAGTTCAAGAGTACACATGGAAATGTGTGTATGAAACGCAGCAACCAAAACTCGCTTCACAGTATCGGGAAGTGGCTTACAGGGCCACAAGAGGCTTTCCCATCGATGTCTCCTTGTTGTCGCGATATCGGAGATATAAGTAATCTGCTCTAGCTAGTTGTTGAATATGTTCTGTCAACTTTTATTACTGTTACATTGAATGCTGAAATGGAGCACTTTTGAGTAATTGACTGGGAATTTATAGATAGAAGTACAACAACGGTCACTGTGGTTTCTACAAAGTACACATGTACTGATCCAGTTAGAAATGATGTCTTCTTTAAACACAACATGTAAGCTGTGTTGCTCTGAATACCATCGTCTTATTTGTTCCTGTGGTTTCTTTCGTAATATGTGCTCTTCCATGTGGGTAACTAGAACGTAGTTGGACGCGACTGGAAACGAATGTCATTCAGATCGTTCTAGAATGGACTATCCTACAAAATGTCATCTGATTAAACTGGTCGAAGAAGAGGAATCGATTTGGAATACCGGTATTGAAGACTATGCCCGTCTAGATAAGAAGAACGAAAGTTGGAATAGAATCTACAAAGAAATGACCGAGAACTATAATTTCAGTGGGAGCAGTACGTTAGACTTCTCATGCATATTTATCTTCTTAACGGAAATAGTTGAAATTCACCCTAAGAAAGTGTTTATTTTAGTGCTCGAGCTGAAAACAACATGGAAAAATCTCAGAGATCAGTGGCGAAAGAATTCACTCAATAAGGCACCAGGTAGTTGTAAGTCGTGGACGTTCGAGAAGCATCTTCTTTTTCTGGCCACCGCACAAAATGAAGCGTAAGTTTTGAAGATCTGTACATATCCCTAATCTTCACTAATTTGGCGCTGATGAGGAATTTAATACCAAAACCGCTGCCTTCGGTTTGCTTAGGATCCACCTAAAGTTCAGATTGGACCCATTGAATTTCAATATTCATCTGTACTACCGAAAAGGAATATATGGTATGCAGTTTTTTTTTAACTTGGGTACAATTTTGATGCACTATACGCTCTTCACAACTTGTCTTCCACCGTGTTTGGATCGATTTTCCTTCTTTGTTGGTCGATAGTTATAGGTCTAAATATAACCATTTTCAGTGTTTGTTGAAGTTGCCTGATGATTTTCCGATTTTTAGGTATTTTATAGAGGGCTTTAATTTTCTTTACTACAGTAAGAATCACAAGAGTTCAAGCAGTATGCGTAACATGTTTAACATGTTACGTCGAACATACGTGAAGTACAATGGATGTGAATCATAACCACAATGATGCTGAGCTATTTGCAAGACTCCCCACCACAGGTGTCTGCGCTGGGGTTCGAACACGCTATTACCTTTTGCGAGCGCCAATGCGTCCATCATCACACCATGCGAGTACTTCATTTCGCCCGTCTCTCAGCCGTGTTTCATAGAGGCTATGAGCAGTCACACGTCAATGGGATTGATCTGGTGCACAAATCGGCATTGAACCCGCTTAAGCTGAGCTGTAGTATAAATCAATTTATGCAATGGATGTGATGAGAGTTTATTGGCCGGTGTCAACGTTAAACCAACATAGCTAATAGTTAGATGTGAATAAAAAAACATTGGAATCCACAGATATCTGCTTATGAGATGTGAGTTTTGTTATTATACCATGATGAAATCCTGCTTCTCTGGAGCTCACAAAATGCCTTCTTTTCTGAGTTTTTCTGCCAAAGCTTCTTTTTCAAGCAGGAAGGCGTTTGAACATGCTGAATTTAGTAAGACAGGATTGAAAGGTGGCCTTCAGTGTATCGTTTATGCTTGCGGATGCCGAGCCGAGGTTAAGAATTCTGGGATTTTGCTTTAAGTGTTACGGGATTTTTATACTAAAACTGTTGAAATTGGAAGAATCTTTCATACAATGAAGATGACAGAGCAGAATCTGCTATAAATAACGAGTTCTTAACTTCTCAATTATTCTTTTTGTCGAGGAGATATTTCCGACCATTGTTTCAATAATTTCAGTTATTGTGTATTAACAGGTTTGATTAACATTATCGAATGCGATTAGCAGTTGAGTAGAAGATTTATTGGTCAGTAAAGCTGACGATAAATGGCATCATTGCCAATTTACATCTTACCTGAATCCGTCCTCAACTTTGACTTTTCGCATTTCCTTTTGTTGGAAGAAAATCTACATGTTAGATTTTACTAGGTTGCGAAATCTACTGTAAATCCAGGAGGAAGAAATGTGAAAGAAGAGACATGATGCAGCTTATATATGTCATTGAACAAATCTGAAATGTTTTCTTTGCCCTAAGTCGGATTATTGGGACTTGGTCTAGTGGTTTTAGAAAATTCGGATTTATTGGGATCGGTTTTTTGCGAATATGATATTTTACGACCCATAGAAAGAAACCATTTTGGTTGCGCTTAGGATTCTTATACTAAATAGAGTCTTTTCTTGCGCAGTGTTTATTTTAGAAAATAAGAGCCGGAGGGCAGAATAACGGGTACGAATTGATTTTCGCTCACATACGACCATGAGTATTTTCGCCTTTCAACTCTCAAATAAGTAAATTTTAGCTTATGATGAAATTTATGTTGAAATTAGTAGAAGCAGATGAATACTACAGATGCTTACCAAAAGAGTTTTTATCCAATAATCAAGAAATTCTGATCTTTTTGTACCCACTGGAGGTTCTGCCTGTGTCCTTTCTAGTCAAGTACCGTATTTCGAAAAGAGAAGCGGTTAAATAGCAGGAACTTGTCACACAGAAGACATTGATGCTTTCACAAACGTCTTCAGTGTGTACCATTCCGTACTTGTGCAAAGAGAATGTTTAAACTTCATTTTCAATTTTTGGAATCATGATCTTTAAGCAAATTTGAAATTTAGCTCGGAGTCGTAAGGCAAAATCTCTCCTATAACTCGGTTAAATTCATGGCCTCTCTCTTTATATATATACAAATATTTTGATTGTCGATAATATCCCTGCACCGTTGAAAACTAGAATTAGGGCTGTAATTGTTGAAGGTTTTTTTTTTCATTCGATAATTGTATCTACAGTGCATTTAGAATTGTAGCCTCTTTCTGTGGTTTTGTTCTCATCTCTGTTTATACTGGTTACCAAAGATTAGTGAGGCATTGGTGTAATACTTTTTTCCCATTATTTTCCTCTCTTGTGGAGAAGTTTATAAAATTCACCATGGTGCGTAAATCGTAATGAAACCTTTTATAGGAACAGGAAAGAGTCCGCAGTGAGGCGATGGCTTGCTACAGTGTTCGGGGACACAGTGCCAGCGACGTCGAAAAACGTAGCAAATAACAAATCTGCTTTACGGTAGGGAACTGTCGGCTCACTGTGGAACCATTTTTGATTTTCTAGAATTCCGCTAATATAGCATTACGCTTTTTGTGATACATGACTGAAAATATACAACTTTGAAATTAGGAGAACGACCTTGTCATCTCATTGATTGGATTTTATTTTCCATAAATTTTCAGTATGGATGTTACGATGAAAAAGGAGTTCATTGCACTTATCAAACAAGAGGAACTTCTATGGAATTCGGAATGCAAGGACTACTACCGATTGGACAAAAAGAACCTTAGCTGGTCTAGGATTTTGACCAAATTGGAGAAAAAGGGTTTCCGCGGTGGATGTGAGTGACCTTTCATGATTTATTTCTGTGATGTTTTTTTCAGGATTTTCCTAATAATGTGGTAATGTATACAAATTAATCTTCGTTGTATAATGCTGTGGATTGTACTAGAAGTATCGGACTGACATCATCATTTAAGACAAAGAAGCTGTTCTTCATTTGTCCACACTTCGAAAATCCCATCGATTGGCTTTTTATCACCTGAACCTAGAAAGTCATCGAAAAGCCAGATTGACACTCACTGCTACAACTAACTTATAAATGGCTTTTTCAAGTATCAGCGCGCATATCTCATTGTCACGTATTAGTTCTAAATAATTTTTTTCCTTATTAAGAAAGTAACAGATTCTTCTACTACATGGTTGTAACTCATGTTACTTCTGTTATGTTGTGAATATGTGATTTAAGTACTGGAACTGAAGGCAGCATGGAAGGTTTTGCGCGATACAAAGCGAAGAACGTCTATGCAACCAAACGCCTCAGGAAAAACATGGATTTATGAAAAGGATCTAGAGTTTCTGAATGATGCTTCAAAGAGCGAATCGTAAGTGTCTTGATAATTTTTGTCATTGTTGGGATGTTATTTTGTTCCTGATTTTCACTCTTTCCTTTTCAGTGTCCAGTTTTCACCACATGTTGAGAATGACTCTAAACTTCATAGCTTGGTCGATAGTCCGCGAAGTTCTGTCACCGCTGATGATATGATCGAGGAAGCAACGAGCATTGCCGCATCCGATGAAGGGAATGAGGGTTATTTCGTTCCAGTATCTGAAGCACAGGAGAGCGGAACTGCATTAAATGATGCAGAGTCATCACGAAAAAGAAGTTACGGTGGTGGTTTAGCCGCGAAACGTCGAAAAATGGAATGCTTTCATGAAGGTACGGTTGTCATGTAATGAATGCTATAGTAGTATGTGTAAAGTTAATCATGTCCAACCTTTACATTTTTTTAGTTTCCGTAAATCTTCTGTTTTTTATCTTTCCCTCTTTATCCTAAGAAAGAGAACTATTTCAAAACTTGTCGTTTTAGGCCTCGATATGATTCGAGAAATTACGGTTGCCTTGAGAGAGAGGTTATCATCTGTAAGAATGGATAAGTTTGATAGATACGGTGCGCTTTTGAGCATTGGTTTTCGTTTCAGATACCATTTCTTTAGCGAATTTTCACAGATTTCAGGCGCCTTTATTGCATCCTCCTTGAGAGAAATGTCTGAGCCTGTGGCGAAGCGAAAAATGGCTGAGCTCATGGACTGTCTCCTGAATCAAGGAAATCGGACATAGCACTTGTTGATGTTATTTTTTTCGTTGCAAAATTGTTGTAAATATGGAAAGTGATACTCATCAGACATAGCACTTACTGATGTCAATTCTTTCGTTGTTGAGTTGTTGTAAATACGGAAGGTGATGCTCATAGGTTACCAATTAGCATATCCAATCATTGAAACGGGTTACTATTGAAGTTGCCGTATTTTTTCCATTTTCTAGTGTTGTTTAACGTTTTATTGCTCAATAAGTTTGCAGTGGATGAATATGTGGAGCACTCCTTTTATCTGTTTACTTCAGATCATAAGTGGCTCTTGTTTGACGAAGAGTCTGATTCTAACGTAATTTCCATTTGAGTTTGAATGTTCTGGAGGAAAAGATTTTGTTTCTTTCCAGTTTCAGAACCAAGGGCGTATGTGGCGCAGTGGTTGGAGGCGCCCCAGCGATCCACACGTGGAATCGCCTTCTATCACTCCGGGGTCGGCAAATTGGTATCAGACTTGTTTGAGAGGATAGCAGCGCTGGCTCGATACATCGGTAGTCCACCACGAGTCATTGTAAAGGCCAGATATGTATTCAATCACCTGGAACGATACTTAAGTTAAATACATGGCGCATCCTTTAGGGATTGATCGACGCCGAGAGCTTTATCCTTTATCATGTTATTTACTTTCGGAAAAGCCCAGCTAGGGCTTACCGAACTAGCCACCAAGACAGTCTGGAGGTCGTTATGGATTGCAATTAGATCGGTCGCTTTTGCAACAAGTTGCTCTCGAGACGGTAGTGATTCCTGGCATAGATTTACTCTTAGGCTTTAGGGTGGAAATATCAAAATTTTTTGATTGGGTGATACAACTCCATCAGTGACAATGTGGTAAACTATCAATGGAGTCTGTATCCAGTAGTCGGCTCATATAGCGGCTCACTTCTGTTGAATGGCTCAAATATCTCAAATCATGCAAGAGAGTGAATTTAATCAAAGGTTCTCTTTCGAGCCAGTAATTGAACCTTGCGAAAAAAATTCATGAGGAATTAATGCCATAGAAGTGTTCTTTGATTCCAGACGAAAATATATGGCAAAGGTTCATCCTACAGCAGCCGTCTACCCTAAAAAGGAGTTCAACTACAGATACCCAGATAGTAGTAAATCAATACTGCAACAGAATTTATGGTCTGCTTTTGGTCAAGTATTTTCAAGAAAAAAAAACGTCCTGTGTAGAGGGTGGTGATGTTGGTGTGCCCCGAGAGAATGGAGCTCATTGCGTAACTCTGGGTCCCAACAGATAAGAATGGAAACGTTGCTAATGCTCTGCTGAGTTGCTTACTAAGTAACATAATAACAAGTAGTAGTCTTGTTTTATCCAAACAACTAAATGGCATGAGCACCTTTTTGCTAACGCCGTAATGGCAGTATGGAATTGAACGAGACACATGAAAATGAAAAAAGTACTTGATTTAGTAGCTGGAATGCTGGAATCCAGCAGTTCCATAAAGTTTACTATCGTAGGGAAAACTGAGTAAAGTATCTCTAGAGGTTCACATTGAATTACGTGTCGGAGTAAGCACGTAGCTGTAGTCCAATAAAGACAATACCATGAATATTTCAACTTGAAAAAGAACTAAAGAAGAACCGATCAGGAATGGTCGACGAGAGTTAGTGTATTGCAGCGTATTTGACTCCATTTGTAGCACCGTAGAGGTGTGTGAATATAAATCCGGCCTGCATAATGGCATCACCATGCATCCAGTCAAAATCTGACATCCTATATGCCTACATTAGAAAGATGAGGAGAGCTTGGTTTTCCCTGGACGTAGAGTCGAACCAACGGTGATGAATTTCTGCACACCTGTAACAACAGTGCTACACGCTTCCTGCTCCATAGTATCATCTGTATCACCTACAGAACCTGTAGTCCCGTTGATCGTCGAGTGACTCGAGCGGGCGCGAGTAAATCTTCCATTTTTCCCTGCCGCGTGCAAGAGTAGCGCAGTGGGTTCTGCTCGCTCTAGGGACTCGTAGAGTATCATATATTTGTTCAAGGCTCTTTATGAAAAACTTTATCTGTACCTACAATGCACGTACACTTGCATCCGAATCCTCAATAGAAGACTTGCTCATGCAAGCAAGAAGGATAAAGTACGACGTCATCGGCTTGGCCGAGACGAGAAGACGCCAGCTTTTCAACGCCGTCTATGAAACTGGAGAAGAGCTGTTCCTCGGAACATGCGACAGTAGACGAGTCGGCGGCGATGGAGTTCTCGTCAACACGAGTTTTTCCATGAACATCGATTCATTCGAACAACTCATAACCCGAATCGGACGTTTACGATTAAAAAGACGTGGATCAATTCCGGCTTTGACAATCTTCGTCGTTTACGCGCCGACATCAAACTATGACGAAGGGGTCGAAGGGTCGAAGCGTTCTATGTGGACTTGAAGAAGTTCTACAGAGAAGACCATACATTCTTCAAGGTCATCATTGGAGATTTCAATTCCAAAATTGGACCAAGAAGAACGTCACATAGGGACCCACGGATTAAAATGGAAGGAACAGGATGAGCAGCTGTATGAGTTTATCATGGCGACCAAGATAATCCATGGTAACTCGCAATTCCAGAAGCCCCACCCTTAGCGCTGGACGTGGGAGTCTCCCAATGGAGAGTACCATAGCGAAATAGACCACATCATAGTAAAAAGAAGGTTTGGCTAGCCGATGTCGCTGTTGTCCCATCGTCTCCTTCGTGCAAAATTCAATTTCTCGCGGAAAGGAGAAAAAGCCGCTAAATTATAACACCGAAGCCCCAGAACCACCGCAAACTGGGACTTATTCAATTCATTACTAGACTGCTGGAAGGATGCCGTTGTCGATAACATCGACGAAGAACACGATCGACTCATTCAACATCTTCACGTTAGCGCTATGAAAGCTGAGAGTTCGAAAGTCACCAAGAGACGTTTGTCTCCAGAAACACTCGAGCTGACAGACCAGCGTGGAATCGCACGAACTGCAGGCAACCGCGAACTAAGGCCCGAACTTGCAAAACAATGCAGATAGGCGATAAAAGAAGATATTAAAGAGAGAAGAGCAGCAGTAATGGTCGAAGCTTCTTTGTTCTCTTCACCACATTCCCGATGCTTTTGAAAGCTCTCCAAGCCGCTCGTTTTGCTCTGCTTAACTCTAGAGCTAAGTCGTTGAACATGTTAAATTTCTGACCTAGATAGACATAACTGGAGCAATTGGAGATATTCGTTCCGTTGAGCGTGAATGGGGCATGCGAAACCAATCCGCTCCTCATGAGCATCGTCTTTGTGAGATTTAGTCGAAGACCAATCTTTCCACAGGCTCTATCAAAGCCGGCAAGCATTCGCTCCGCTTGGCTAATGTTTAGTTTTATAAGGAAGATGTCAGCAAAGCGAAAATGGTGTAATAACTGCCGACCGTGGATTTTCACTCCCATGTTATCCCATTCCAACGCTCGCATGGCGTTCTGGAGGGCGGCTGTAAATAATTTTGGCGAGATGGTGTCACCTAAACTTTGTCTAAACCTTCTTTTCACGTCAATGTTAATATCGTTGTAGAATGGTGATATATTCGTTGTGAAATTTTTGTACAGTCCACGAAGGATCTTTATGTAGTGAGCAGGGACTCCTTGACCATCAAGGCCTTCCATGACTGCTTCTATCTCAGTTCAGTCAAAGGCCTTTAAATCAACGAAAGTGAGGCAGAACGGTATTTTGTACTCTTGCGATACTTAAATGAGCCTTGCTACCGTGTGGATGTGGTCCATCGTACTAAATCCATTGCGAAACCCTGCTTGCTTACATGGCTGTCCGTCGTCCAGTGTTTTATCAATCCTGTTTAGAATAAATCGAGTGAAAAGTTTGTGGACGATAGGCAGCAAGAAGATTGGGCGAAAGTTTCCTGTAACGTGTAGGTCACCCTTTCTGTACAATAACGCTTGCTGAACTCCCACTGAATAGGGATCTTGAATTCAGACAGGTAACGTGTGAAGAGCCGAGCCAGTGTATTTACGAAGACTGGTGAAAGTTTCTTCAGGTGTTCAGATCTTATTCTGTGTTCGATTTTTTATCGACGAAATAGCATGTAGGATATCGCAAGGGAGAACCGGTGATGCAACATATCTATCTTTCTTTATTTCATAAGATGGAAGGTGGACATGGTTACGGAAGAGGTTTGAGTAGTATTTGTGAATGATTTTCTCCATTGCCTTTCTTGACGCTGTAACTGTGCCGTCTGGGCTCCGTAGTGCAATCATCTCGGTCTTGTAATTGGCGAAGCTTCGGTGGGCTTTGAGAATGCTTTTTCCAGCCTCTGCAGCTTCGACTATTACTGCTGCTCCTCTCTCCTTAAGGTCTTCTTTTATCGCCTATCTGCATTGTTTTGCAAGTTCGAGCGTTAGTTTGCGGTTGCCTGCAGCTCGTGCGATTCCACGCTGGCGTATCAGCTCGAATGTTTCTGGAGACAAACGTCTCTTGGTGACTTTCGAACTTTCAGCTTTCATAGCGCTAACGTGAAGATGTTGAATGAGTCGATCGTGTTCTTCGTCGATGTTATCGACAACGGCATCTTGCCAACGACCGATAATGAATTGAATAAGTCCCAGTTTGTGGAGGAGGACTCCAGTTTTGGAATTTAGCAGTTTTTTCTCCTTTCTGCGAGAAATGGAATTTTGCACGAAGGAGACGATGGTCTGATCACGTGCAGAATTTTGGGACAACAGCGTCATCGGCTATGCAAAACCTTCTATTTACCATGATGTGGTCTATTTCGTTATGGTGCTCCCTAATGGGAGACTCCCACGTCCAGCGTTGAAGGTGGGGCTTTTGGAATTGCGAGTTACCATGGAATGTCTTGATCTTGATGATAACGATCCGTAGTTTGCTTGTTATAGCAGCTTTATGGAGTTCTCAGCAGTTTAGAGTATAAAGTTTCTAGCCTAGATCAATCCCTGAGGGATGTGGCATGCATTCAGCTTCACCAATCATCGTTAGGGGATACTGAATGCATATCTGGCCTATACAAACATTTGCGGAAGCCTACCCATGTATCATGTCAGCGGTGTTATCCTATTTGAAACAGAGAGATCTGATACCAATTTACCTACCACGGAAAGATTGGATGCTTGCTAAATACACTGGATCTAACCACGCGCCGCATTACATTATTGATATTATTTATGTATGTCTTTACGTTTTTTTCTGCGAAATATACATGCCCCTCATTATAATACTTATATTATTTGTTTATGTCCTTACATTTTCTTCTACGAAATATGTGGGCTTCAGCACAACGTCACCTTGAAAAATGCTTATGTCATGGGTTTACCAGAGTGTTCACAGGCGTTTGCCAACTCTGTTTAGACTGCAGTAAGGCTTTCGGTCCTGATAATAGTTTTCCTCCAAGATGACAGCAATTCCTGGCACAGGCTTGGTTTTCGGCGGGACTGTTTATGGAAACTTTACTGTCGATACATGGACAACTGCTTCATCGTATGTTCTGCACAAGAACAGATGGATGAGTGCTTTGAATTGTTAAACCGACAGTCAGAGTATATAAAATTTACACGGGAAAAACCAACCGAAAACTGGTTTCCACTCTTAAACATCGAAATAAAGCTGTCAGAAAGTGGCTATATAACAGAATGGTATCGTAAACCAAGTAGTAAAAACATACCAGTTCACTACCTCTCCTCTCTCCTTCACAAATGGAAAAAGCAATCATCAAAAATATGTACCGAAAGGATAAAAACGTGTGCATAAGGGAAGAGGAAAGGAAGCAATCTCTAAACCTGGCACGAAAAATAGCCATCTCCAGTGGCCACCAAGTATAAGCAACTCGGCTTAGACAAAAACGTAGGGTAGTTCCCCAAAATAATGTTTCGGACGTAAGTAAGATCCTTTTAAGCTACCCTTCATATGAAATGAAGTAAGTTGCGCGATTAAGAGAGGCTTGAGGAAAAGTGCTCTTGAAAATTATGTAATGACTATTAACATTCCACCCAATACCCTACGCCGTCAGTTAGTTCGAAACCATCTCTGTGATCACTATAATGTTGAGATATTAGCAAAACTCCGGGCCGCAGGTGCATGCGGTGGGGAACGAACCCGCTATTGTCCTTTCCGGGGAGTAACGCGTTCACCACCACACCGAGCGGGTCCTTCGTTTCGCCTGTTTCTCAGCTAGTTCTATCGATCTTTTGTCATCAACAATCGTTGGTGAACGGGACCTGCGGCCCGGAGTTTTGCAAATCTCTCGGCATCACTGTGGTTATATCACACATCCTGCCGTGAAAAATCGTAATAGGCAGTAAATAAAAAGTTAACAGTGTAAGTCGAGACAAAACGCGGTGAACGCGTTACTCTCCGGAAAGGATAATAGCGCGTTCGTTCCCCACCATAGACACCTGCGGTCCAGAGTTTTGCAAATATCTCAGCAACATTGTGGTTGTAAGTCGAGACACTTATTGCGTCGGCGATTTACACAAATAACATGAGTGGTGGGAGAAATGGATTGCTATGTGAATTCCCTGACCTTATCCATACATTTGCGGAATTTTTTTAATGTTTTAAACAGTAGATGGAAAGGAGACTTAAGTCACCATATTTCTACGGCTTTCAAATGATCTTTCTCTTTGAATATTACGTCATTGCCTTCCCTTTTTCCATGATGGACTCTATCCAGTTTATTTTGCTTAGATTCTTTTCATCCATGTAAAAAATCACACTTCAGGCTTTGAAGCTGTTAGACAATTAACAATCTGCAAGGATTCTTTGGCATACATCATACTACTGAATAAAGAAAAAATAATGATAAACACTCAATCAACTACGAGTAGTATTTAGATAGAATAGCGTTAGAGACGATGAAATCACTGCATCTGAATAAATATACGATTCAATAAAAAAGTCCTACAGTGTGTAACAAGATAGAGGGACGAAGCAGCCGGTGTTGATCTATCCTTGACGGATGCGTCGTACATTTGCCTTCAGCAACCATCTTAAAGGAAGCAAAATGCACATCTGGCCTATACAATAGCATGCGATAGCTTATCGATGTATCAAGTCAGTGCTGCTATCCGCCAGACAGGTCTGGTACCAATTTTCCGACCTTGAACGAATGGAAGCATTGGTGAGTACGGTGAAGGCGTGCGAACGATCGACCAACATCTGTGTGCAGTGGAGAACACTTTTTTTGCATTATATGGGCTCAATCACAAGATTATATAAATTTATACACATATATGTATGCATATGAAGGACTAGTAACGTAGTGGTAGTGGTGCCGTCCATCATGAGCACAGCGCTGGCTGGATCCTGACGGGGCTACCAAGGTTGGGAAATTAGTAAATGACCTATCTGGGAAAAGTTGACTCTCTATGATCGAGACGGGAGCGCTTTGGATTATCTATTCCGTACTTTAGGGAGTTGACGGGTGATTGCTGATGGTAAGAGATCGATAGAACTAGTTGAGAAACAGGCGAAACGAGGGACCCACATGGTGTGGTGGTGGACGCGTTGCTCCCCGGAAAGGACAATAGCGCGTTCGTTCCCCACCGCATACGCCTGCGGTCCGGAGTTTTGCAAATATTTCAGCACTATAATAGTTATATTTCGTAAAATACTCTGCCGTTAAAAAGAATAGGCAGTAAATAAAAAGGTTAACATCTCTATGATCGTTTGTGCAGCTCAGAAAACTGTACGATCTGTCCTAACGCGAGAGACGGGGATTGCATGAGTTCAGGTATAATATACTTGAACTCATGTACAAATGTTCATTGCAGTAGCAGTATTAGGTTGTTTCAACTGTGTTTAGTGTTGAGTGTTTCAACTATGTTATTTAATATGTAATAACTTGCTTTAAACAAGGCTGTAATAATCAAGATAAAAACCATTCGAATCTACACATCTTTGCCAACGAAAAACAAGTTTACTTATTCCAGTGTCATGAAATTCTGGAGCTCTCGAAGCGATCAAATCATTGAGCGCATTTTTGCGTCATCGTGATTGGTGAAGCATTTCTCTCGCATGAAGCTGTTAAGGTGAAAGATAGGCGAGAGATATGGTGAATATGGCTGATAAAGCAAAGTTTCGTAGCCCAACTCATTCAACTTCTACAGCGCTGGCTCCCCAACTTGAGGCTGGGCGTCTTCGTGGAGAAGGATTGTTCCTTTTCTGTTGACTAATGCCGTCGTTGTTGTTGGAGTTTACGGCACATTTCCTCGATTTGTTGGCCAAACTTTTCTGCCATAATCGTTTCGTCCGGATTCAAAAAGATGTGATTGATCAGCCCGGCTGCAGACCAGCAAACAGTCACCACAACCTTTTCTGGTACAAAATTCGGCTTTGAGAAGCGCTGTGGAGCCCGATCGCAATCCACCATTGAGCTTAACGTCACCGGTTGCGGTACAGAATCATTTATTTTTGAACAACCTAATAGTATGCCGTTGTTCAATATTGCACATTTAATTTGCGTTCGCTATCGTCAGAAGGTTATTATTGGTATAAAAAATTAGATGAAAGTTGTCATTTTACCCTCTGCTCTTTTTTTCTTCTAGTTGGTCTGCTCCATAAATAATTCTACTGGTGATACAACCACGATAATGCTGAGATATAAGCGAAACTCCAAACCTCAATTGAGTCAGGAACCCACGATTACCTTTCTCGGGCGCTCACGTATTATCCACTGCACCATTAAAGCCGTTGCCTTGTTTTCCTTTCAGCCCCTAATTTGTTCAGATTCTTCCCTACTATTCATGTGATAGGGGATCGTGTAAGACCTTTAGCTCTCTAGCAAGCAAAGATCTTTAGCTCGGCAAGGAAAAACCCACACTCCTGGGAAGCGATCAATTAAGATTACTACACGACGTCGCCGATTTCGAATCAGGAGTACCAATCATCTATGATTATTCAAAAACAAGACACTTGAAGAGTCACTGCTACATTGTCAGTGTTTCTTGTCCATTCCATTGATTCCTACAACCATGCTTTGCTATTCCCACGTGTGCAGTAGGTCAGAACTACCCACAACCGTGTATCAAAATTGGCAAATTTTGGTTGGAAACGTGAAAAAGATCTGGAAGATCTCATCGTGAAATTAACGCCTAAAGCAACGATTATACTGAAATGCTTCCGTTTTTCGTATGTGGTTTAGTGGCTCAAACGGCATTGACGAATAGGAATTTTAGGATCCCATTTTAAGGAAATACTATGAGTCGGTTCTATTGCAACATGATTGAAGTATACACAAAATAAGAAGGGCATGTTCAAAGTGTACTTTAGATGCTTAATTAGATAGCTCAGCGACCCAGAACGCCTTTAGAACAAGTGTCCTTTTTCTTCATTCAGAACCATTAAGTTTCATACACCAAACAGTGCTCTTAGTGAAGAATACACTTATCAATGTAAGAAACGACTACCACTATCGAAGTTAAAAACAATGCTTCGAATTTTTAATTTCATGCGTGTCATTACTTTCCCTAAACGGTAATGACAAAGTGTGAGGCTTTGAAGGCAGTGGTAATTTGTCCCATTGTGTGCGAACTCCGACTGAATTTTTTTTTGCATTACAGATGATTAATACACTTTCCACGTTCAGCATTTTCATAAACATTATGACAAATACTGCATGAACTTCTGGTTGGGCAAGATATAAACCTAGAAGACCACAGCGCGAATATCCTATTCAATGAATGGTTCCTACGAATGAATGATTAGAGTTCAAAAATATTGTTCTCATTAAATTGTTCTACTCATTTGCGTTTCCAAATGGAGTGAAACGTAGCGCTGTGGTTAGAGGTGCTACGGTGACCATACATGGTAATTGGTTCGATCTCATGCTCCGGACACACAAGGCATGCAATACATTTGGTGTCGGCAGACTAGTACGGGATCTGTCTGGGAGGATAGCAGTACTGACTCTATACAACGGTAGACTCCCCTATGTCATCGCCTAGGCCATATGTGTGTTCAATCACCTGTACGCTGCAAGAATAAAATTGAGTGCAAAGACGAATCGCTGAGGGGTCCATTAACGCCGACACATTTAACCATTTTCTTTTAATCGTTATATTTTTTTCAAGAATATACTCGAAACGTCTTACCTTCCTCTAGACAATTCATGGAACTTCGTCTCCTCAGATTTCACAGATGTTACTCTCTCTAGAAGTTACAATAATATATCCTTGGCCAATTTGTTCGCCAATTTTGTTAACACACTTTAGTTACAAATTTACTTTTCTTCCAAAGTACACCTACGCAAAGTACAACTAATGAAAATTTTCCGTTGATCATTCTCAGATTAAGAGTCCACCATTTTTAAATCCTAGTTATGAAGTCTACGACGCCGTATTGAGTACCACGACTTTGTCATTTCAAATATAAAAAGTAATTCTCACGACCGACTTTCTGTTAACCTCCGCATTGATCGAACAGTTCTTTATATCCTTGCTTAGCAAGCACAGGTTATTTTATTTCTTTATTTACGCACAAGCTGATGTTCATAAAAGTAATACTGTACAAAAACGCACTTTTTTTAAACCAGACTAGTATTCGCATATTGTGAGGTTTTCGGCTCTTATTCTATTCGGTTCGTTGTTTTGCATTCGTTGTCCGCAAAATGGGATTTGCACGTGAGTTCCGCCCCCATCTGAAGACTTCACTTTCTTCATAATTAATATTATTCAGTGCTGGTTGAACCCGATTTTTCCTGGAACTTCGCTATAACCCTGTCAGAACCATAGTATTTTTTCATCACAAGCACCCGTTGGCGCTCTTGAATGGGAGAGAGCTTTCACATCATACCCTGCCGTGAAAAATTATACTAGGCAAAAAATAAAAGGTTAACTGAGAGGCAGGCAAAACGAAGGACCTGGATGGTGTGGTGGTGAAGTGCGCTACTCCCCGGAAGGGACAATAGCGCGTTCGTTCCCCACCGCATACACCTGCGGTCCGGAGTTTTGCAAATGGGATAAAGAATTCGGAACTACTCGTTCCACGAGGATTACGGTATGAATCCGACTCCATTGGGAGCAATGAGATGCAGGGGCTCAGTGATTTATAGAGTCGTGTTTTTATCCTTCTAGACCAAACCGATACCAATTTCCTCAGAGGTGTCTGGAGCAGATCAAACCGGCGGCCGCGTGTGCGCTGCAAGCTTAAGCATTGTGCTACACTCACCCCGACATCGATCGACGTTATGAAATATATTGGAAAATCCGGTGATTTGAATAACACTAGAATTGAAGAGTTGCTGCTTGATGACGAGGACACCTTGTGTGGATTTGAACTTAAGCGTGACCATCTAGAGGGGTGGGCGTGGTCTTCCCTACGTGCCATATCGAGCTCACCACTCATTCGTATTGATCCTGAGACACACTGCAGAATCATTCGAATGGAAGCGAAAGCTGGGGGAATGCTGGGCCTCATTTCGGCCCTATTCGCCCTAGCTCATGCTGATGAGACGCAGCTATTTATGCCCGGTGTTATTCCAAAGGTGAGTTCATTTTACAACTTCCATACGTACTCCATACGCTCCTTGTTATTTTTGTTTACGTTCTGCTAAAAATGCCATCATAAGATCTCTTTGCCGTCGTTTTATCGTCCACACTTAATATAAGGTTTGCGAAGCAAAGCCTGAAGTGAAGATCTGGCGAACTACAGAATCCATCGACTGATAGATTGATGGAAGAGTTCGAGTGACGAGAAGTGGCAGACAGCAAACCTTAGTTCTGGAAATACTGCTTCGACTTATAAAATATGTAATTAGAATCAATGAAGAATGTTCTGAAATTTCGGGAAAAACAGCGAAGAGGAATTTAATGAGATTATGTGGTTTTTTACAGTATTTTTCCCTTGTTGATCGTCTACTGTACTCAACCTTAATTAGCAATTAAAAGTGACGCAACGAAAAAAAATAACTGCCTACTCCTATAAATAATTGTGTCAGTGCTTCAATACATCATTAACATAAGCTAATGTCAATGTTAATCTCATCAATTGCTATGGATTCTTTTTTTCGCCTAACCCCTCCTCTTAAGGTTCGTTACAGTAATCACGCCTACAAATCAAATAATAATGGAATTTTCAAATGAAAAATTCTTGTTATTACCTTAGATAGGAGATGAACAAAAGCACAAAAACACTTTTAAAACTTTGAAAATTGAAGGAAAAAATTTAACGCCTATGTAAAGTTATAAAAAATGAAAGAAAAAGCTTTCAGAGCAACGATAAGCTGACAAAAATGTAGTGTTAATGTGATATCCTGTATCTTCATCCTGCTCACACACGTGACCACATAACCTGGAGAATGCTGACGTGAAAAACTTTATTTATTCACTCATTTATGTTTTTATTTATTCATATGACCCGATACCACATGATACCATAGGCTATTTGGATCTCAGCACTTCTTTCCTTCAATTCGAAGTTTCACATTCGCCACCACCGAAAATCTTCGGATTTGTGTGTGGATTCTCCTGCCGATTGAACACTGTGCCTTGCTCACGAATGTCGCTGATTGGTGGTTGCTTTGGTTTTTTTTGGAATTTGGGACAACTCTACTATAGCCTTCTAAGGTCTTAACCATAGGTTGTAGTCGGAGTTTGTGGATCGGAAGAAGACTTTTCCAGACATATCTGGTATCAATTTGTCGACTTCGGAGGAATGGGGGTTAGTCTGACCCTTTGCACTGAACGTCCAGGCTCGTGTTGCATAGCATCGCCTCTGCAGTGCCCTAATATTAAGAATAAATCGATAGGAAACAAATACAGGCACTTTTCATCCGTACCAAGTATCCTAGCGTAGATCATAGTGTTACTTGAAAGCTCAACCTCTAAGCCTCCATGACGTTCTTTTTTTATTTGGTTGGTTTCTCTTTTATTAGTAACATGAGGAGGGTTTCATCTAATATGTCAAATAATAGGTAATCAGTTTTCTGGGGTGACCTACCTGATTTTCAAAATATTCACCTATGGCGCCGGAGCTATGTCGCTAGCTATTATTCGTTGGAGTCAATTGGCCGTCCAGAATGAATTCCCTACTTAGATGGCCGATGCACCATCTAGCCTCTCTATCTACGTTGCGCTTTTGGTAACGCCGGCTATACCTCCATCCTTTGCACGTAGCGTGGTGTGCGAGAGGTTCGTTATGGTTACAGCCAATAACGGTTGACTGAAGCAGATGGGCGCGTGGTCGGATCTCTGTTTATCCGAATACATGATATATTTAACTGCAGCATCCAAAAATATTCATTTTGATAAGCTTGAATGACGCACCAAGTAGAAATTCATTTTCCATGGATGTGGCTTCACTCTTCTTTTGTTCACTAGTTTTCTCTTTAAATCCTGTTGAAAAGGAACCTTTATAAAGAGCTTGTAAGTGAAGAGCGGCTGACGGTTTAGAGAGTTGCTGCTGATAGCATGTTGATTGACTTCTTCAATAATATAACTGTAGCGATTTCCGATTTTCTAGGTATCATATAATGATAACATCTTGGAGTATGTGAAAACCCAGTCAATATATGAGTTATGGCACTACGTTCTTGAGATTGTTCTTGTTTTGCGACTGGATGAACCACGACACTTATTAGTTGCTGAAAGAGTATGTCGATTATTAGTAGTGGAACGGCCGGAACGATATATCCATCCCACGAAGACGATTTAGGGACAAGTGGATTTGGCTATCGAAAAAATCTGTGCTTGTGGCTTTTTTCCCATTCCTTGGTGGACACAGTTATTGCAACCTCTACTACGTGGTAGAGGGTGATGCGCATATGATTGACGCAGTCTCTTCTCAACCCAGGTTCTTTTATTGACACTCTTCATTTCTTTCTAATCTCAAATATAAGTCTTTATCATGTCCATTTCCACATTGGGCTTCTGCTTATGAGTTTCTGAGTAGCAGATAGTTGTGGCATGGTGATTCTCATGATCTTGACTTTCTCGTTATTGTTTAGATTCCACAATGATGTTATAGAGATCATTCTCCACCACATAGAGATTAATCTCTATCTCTTAACAGAATCGCATAATCCTTTACTTCAATGTGGGTGTTATCGCTATTATGCCACATGTTACTAATTTGCGGATATTAGCGATAACAAGGTTATTCTATCTCGAGCTGAAGTTAGAAGTCCTTAGTGAAAGCTCTGGGGTTGCACTGTTTGCTTTTGTGATTGTTTAAATTTCCTTTTCAGCGAAGAAATTTTATGCACGAAAGGCGATGATGCTAAAGTGTTTAGAGTCTTGGATCTTGGAACAACAGCAGAACTACCACGTGCAACAATGGCAGGAGGGCTTCTGGTCCTTGTTATCAATTCATGCTAAGCTGAGATACCGTATCTCTGCGCTTGTTCCACTATATTTCTTGGGTCTTAATGTGAAATTCTTCAGATATCAGTCTCTAGTCATTCTTAGCATTAAAGTCGCTTCGTAATGAACTTATACACTATGAGCTCTGAAGAACTTCCACTTCATATGCAACGCTGCGACCACGCATTCGTCGCAGTTTGCTGTAAATATAGATAATCAAGTTCATGAGAGTCGACAGCGGTGCGACTTTTCAATCGTAATCATCCGAATCGAGTCAGCAGTTGCTAAGAGGAATTGAAACAGTTTTTCCGCCTCTCGAACAGTCCTCATTATCGCTTCATCCTGGCTTGGATCATCAGGGCCACAATGGAGGATTTGGGTGCCGGCAGAGTTTTCGCATAAAATGTAAGCTCTTCGTTGTAGTCTTTCCGGATTTTAGAGAGCCAAAAATGCATTTGGAGTTTTTGATACCTCCTGTAGTCATCCAGTCAACATTGCCGGATCGAGTGTTCAATGAAGAGCAGTGGATTTATGGCATTCATTTCTAATGAACGACATACCAATGTGTTGTTTGCTGAACTTTGTCGTGGTGAATGGATGCATTAATGGGTAATGTGCTTGGCTAACAAAAATTATTACTGATTCTCGTTGAGAAGGTTGATCTAATTAAATTCTTGAGGAGTTAGAGCACGAACGATTCACAAAAGGACGTAGAGTTTTCCTTCTCCAACTGTTAGGCTTATTACCGTTCTATCAAATTGTACACTAATAACTTTTTCGGTTTCTTCTTCTTCTGGTCTTTCTTCTTTTTTTTCAACTCGTGCATCTCTCATCATGTACTTTTCCGCGATTTCTCGTCACATCTATTAGAAAGAAGAAGACCTCTTCTTATTCTTTGGTTTTTTTCAAAGTGTTCATACAACCTTTGGTTGAGTTTTGTCTTAGGGTTATTTTCGACAAAGAACGTGAGAATTTTACGTACTTAGAGGCAGCTACGTCTGCTTTGATGCAGTTTACTCTATTATCACCTATACTAGTAATGTAAAGAGACAAAGCACAAATATTAACTCGCTTTTAAACAATCCCTTGGAGTTACGTCATACACTCAACTCCATTAGTATCGCAGAAGTGGCTGAGTGGATGTTCGGCCAGTACAATGAATTCCGTGGGCCTTCCAATACATCAAATCACAGTTTCCTCCCTAGAAGACAAATCAGGCATGGCTTAGAGTTCGATTGACACCCGGCTATCAGAAACGAAATTGGACCCACGGCCACGTGAGTGCTGCAGGGCAACTTCATCCATTCTGCTCTGCGCGCACTTCATTTCTCGCATTCATTTCATTTCCACGCATTCGTCGTCGACGAAGGTCTTCCAGCTTTTCACATGCAGCTTCAGCTGCTGTTTGAGGATTGTCATCTTCTTTATGAATGTCGTTGAATGCTGGTAGAGTCCATTCTCCCTGGAGTCAGGAGATAGCCTTGTTGGAGCGTTCTCACTTCGACTGAAGACAGTGAACTTTTCACGAGCAAGTTCAGCACCAACTTCCCTGCCCCAGGCGAAGAGTGGCTTGGTGAATCAAGATCGGGATGAAGCCACGAGCCATCGATGCGCATACTATTAAAACATGCTGCATGCATTGACGGCCTAGTTCACCACTGGTTGCGATGTTGTCGATGTTGGCGCTCATTGAGAATCGGCGGACTGAGCGTTCTGTGCCACTTACGTCATAAGCGTGACGTAGTCTAGACATGGTAGCTGCTTCAGTCGCAGCGCAATCGATAGAGGCTCTAGCCTGAGGCATATGGGTGCCATTTGAGTGGTTGTTACGTCCTACACGTGGATTCCATGGTTATTTAAACAGCGGCAACATTATGGAAATGCGGGATCGTCATTTTGTAAGGAGACTATATTACAATATTAGCATAATAATACAATATTAGATGCTTTGTTTGAAAACCGAGGAGGCGGAAGTGTTTGTACTTCAGTTACTCCATAAATAGTTCCAAGATTTTAACCAATAGGGGATAGAGCATTCGGCGTTGATCAATCCTTCAGAGATGCGTCATATTTTCGATTCTTTTTCGATTTTCGATTCATAGCATGGTTGAGGGGACTGCATGCATATTTGTCCTGCAGAAAGACTTGTTGAATCTACGAGTCTATGAAGCCCCTTTTAAAGCCTGTATGAATCCGATTGAAACCATAAAAAGCATGAAGCTCTCGGCATTGATCAATCCCTGAGGGACGCGCCATGCATTCATTCGACTTCATTAAGTATCGTTGGAGGTGAATGAATTTATATCTGGCCTTTACAATGACTCACGGTGACCTGCCGATTTATTGAACCAGTGCTGCTATCCTTTCAGACAAATCTAGTAGTAATCTGCCGACACCTCAAGGATGGAGGGCTTGGTGGACCTGGGGCGCGGAATCGATCCTGTGTGTGTGTCGCAGTAGCGCCTCCAACCACTGCGCCACGCGTGCCCATTTGATTGATTGAAACTATATGACATATTTTTCGGAATCACTACTAAAAGCGTATTCAATTCCACCTCATTTTAAAATTCGTTGAACTTTTAGTTTTTTGAAGCTTATTGTCGTGATATTTAACCGTGATGTCGTCTATTAACTTTAAGGGAAGTCATTTTGAATAAAAATTGATAAACGTTTTGCGGAAAACCGAAGAATTTGAAGTGGGAAATAAGCATCTCAGAGGTATAATTCTCCACCCATCTAGTAAAAGATCATTAGCTATCGTCTATCAAATCTAACAGAACAAAGTTCTGATTGGATACTTCTGTAGCGAAGTAATTCTTGAGAGAGAGAGAGAGAGCTTTCGAGAACAAGCCGTTGAAACTGTACGCGCATTAAAAAGAAAAGCAAAAATTAGTCGGAAAACAAGCACAAAGAGCAGGAACCATTTGAAAAATACGTTTTTTCACAGAACCGCTACCTGTAATTTTGAGTGCTTTGCAGAAAAAAACGCCGGGAAAACGTATAATATTGATATTTTGTTGTGTCTCATTTCAACATTGTTCCAATTCAATTATTTATTAAAAGAGTAGCCTACACAAGAGCATAACCCATGAGTTTCCAGTGGTAGCAGTTCATCACCTTGTAACGTAAAAATTGTCAAAGGAGCAACGTTTTGGCTGTGTACATGAATGACGTCATGTGATTGGCGGGTTTTTTGCTCCACTCCCAATTGGTGACTGCTGTAGCGCTATTACGCCTTTCGTTTTTTTTTTTTTTGATAAGTCTGTGAAGAAAATAGAAAAAAGGAAAACGAAAGGAAAAATAATTTAAGTAGTAATAAGCAATAATCAACCCTTTCGCTGATCCAAACTATAGGTTAGAAAGCGGCTGAGAGAAGGACGGAAAGAAGAACCCGCATGGTATAGTGAAGAATGCGTTAGCCTCCGGAAAGGTCAGTAGAGTGCTCGACCCTACCGCAAACACCTGCGGTCCGGAATTCTGCAAATATCTTCACATCATTTTAGTTATATTTCGCATCATACCCCACCATGAAAAGAAATAGGCAGTAAATAAAGAAAAACTAAGACGATAATTAATTCGTTGGTTGCCAGCAATTATGGCAATGACTGATTTCGATGAGCGAACGTCCTCATTGTGATCGCCAGCCGGTTTTTTCGAATATAGAAAGTTTCTTCTGGTTTTTTTTTCAGGCAGAGTCATACGTGTGTACGGCCGTGCCATTGGATCTAGAAAGAGAGCACTATCTGAGTGAGTATTTTTTAAGCAGCAGATCGTCTGAGATCGCTAGCTTCTACTTATTATGATAGAGCAAAGATCTATCCTGTAGAGAAAGACGACGCTTTAAACAAAAAAAAAAAGACGGAAGCCTAGACCCAGGAAGTATGAGAAAAACTTACTTGTACGCCTCTAGACATTCGGTGGACTTGGTCAAAAAAGCCTAACTTTTTATTTAATGCTTCACTTTCTTCAAAAACACTTAATTTGTTTTGGTACAGAAAACTCTTATCAGATAAGGAGAACTAGCTTAGAGTATGAGGCTGATCAGCTTCACATTAAGGAATTCTTCATTTTGCTTTTTTTCTTTTCTACTTTCATTAATGGGCCTTTGTCTACGTAGCTTTTCCTTTGTGGTGTGACACATTCAAGATCATTATTATTTCCGCTCCTGAAGTCTAAAAAACAAGCGTTAAAATCTGATTACTTTGGACGAAAATTGCAGAAATCCGACTTTATCGCTAATGATTGTGCTCGGCAATGATGAACTGTTTTACCAGTAATCTTTTTTTAACTTAACAAATATTATACTGCACTTGACCCATCATATCGCTGTCCTTATAGTTTTTAAAACCTATAGCGAAATTTTATATTGGATACTTCACAAAAACCAAGAATGAAAAGGTGTGTTGATGACTTCTGAGATCCTATCGTGACCTGCTTAAAGTTTTTTGGAGTTCCATTTTCGGGATGAAACGAGGTATATGTGAGTTTAGCCGGATATAAAACCAATGTCGAGTCTCACAACGCTCATCACATTCTCCTATTCGGCTGTGACGAACCAGGAAGTGATGACGAAGTCTGGTGGGTTACTGTGATCAGCGATTTTCTGTTTCGTTATCATATACGAACCCGTTTCTTCTGATCTAAGCAGTTGAGTTACTTCTTAAAATGAGCGCGAAAAAACATATTTGGTTCAGGAAGTGATGTACAGTGGAATTCATAGAGTTTTTGAATGAGTTTTTTGTTACTGTTGCAAATTAAGTATTTATCAACCTTCTTTTAATTTGGTTAGTGTTTGTTAGTTTGTTTGTTTAAAAGTTTTGAAACGTAGCAAAAGAGCTGTTAATATCCACAATAAATACTGAATTAGGCCATTATTAGGTTATGGTGATACTGATTAGTCGAGAGATGACTACTCCGAAAAATGAGCTTTATATCAGACATTCTATTTCTCGTATATTCATTCCATTGGAAGAACGATAAGAAATTTCGTAAGCAACGCACGTGATAGTACATGCATGAACGAGTATGACATTTATTACAGTTTTATTTCACAATGATTCATTTTGTTTTCTACTGGAAAACGTAACTATTGTTTTGAATCCATAAACGCTTATTAGCGTATCTGTATCCTATTTCGTTCCTGATTATAGGGATTGCGGAGAAATGACGACAATACCAGATGGACTGGAAAGAGCACCCACCTGCAAATCAAATCCGGCCATCCTTTACGCATGGGCGAAGCATGCTCCCGATCTACATCTACCCAAAGGTACATTACATGATATTCCCATACTGGAAAATACCAGGGAATAGTGTTCCTGTTCTCGTATATTGACCAAATTTTACAGTAGTTACAGGTGGCCCAAAAAACATACGTCGTCGTTGGTTCCGAGCTGGTTCTCGAGCTAACCAACCCCTTCACTCATTAGGAGTAATTAGATTAGTACCATCTTCTTTGGTACGATGAAACATTGACCTTAAAAATTAACTGAGAAAAGCGCAGAGCAAGGACCTCCGTAGTGCAGTGTGTGATACGCGCCGGTCCAAATTTTGCGAACATCTCAGCATCGTTGTGGTTGTATTAACATTACACATTAGTAGATCCCCATAAGCCATATAATGGCTATATCTGACCTCAGTCAATACTACGATGCCAGAATGGGGTCGAGTGCACAGAGCATCCATGGAGTTGATCAATGCCAAACGTTTTATACTTTTCCATTTATATCATACATAAATATTCCTTCCTACACTTTCATATTTCCGCTGTTTTAAAGCTGAAATCTCTAGGTGTCGCGTTCCGTGTGGGCGGAGACTCTGGTATCAACTATCTTGTCATGCAGGCAAGAATTTTACTTCTGAACACAAAGCAATGAAATTGTACGGTCCTTCTTCTTTCTATACTCATTTATTTCTGGAGTCATTTTTGACGCCGAATTTACCATAATTCTCTATAATTGGAAAAAATACAACATTAGATCAGAATAAACTCGTCCAGGTGCACTACATGGAAGATCGTGATGAACCAGATCAAAGCGGAGTAACGGTGCAGCACACCGAAGAAATGCAACCGAAGACTGCTGCAACAATGCTGCTTGTTACCGGAGGACTCCTCCCACCGAAAAGTATAGGTAGGCTTGAATATTCTGCGTTGACCCAAGCTACGCTGTAGATGTTGGCCATCGGAATCTGCTTCTTCAGTCACTTACTGTTCCCCTTGATTATTCTTTGTTTTCTCGTTTCATGATTGCTAATCAGTATACTCAATGTTCTGAACGAAAGCTCTGAACCTGCATGTGATCAATCATGATAATAGTGTTGTCGGTATAACCTTCACTCTTATTATATTTGATTCTCCATGAAGTAACTTTATGGAGAACTAAGTATTTTTGAAATTCGTTTATCACCTCCTTCATGAGAAAATTGGAAAGTGAGGAAATGACACCCTCCATGGGAAAATGAGGCCAGCGTGGACCTTCGATCTTATTGGCATGATAAACACCGTTCAATTTGTCTTTAGGTCACTGGAAGTTGGTATAGGCTATGAGATGACCAACAGAGATTAACCAATGTCCAGTGTTTTAATCTTTCACAAATCAAATTATGGATAAAAGCTGAGGACTAACCCAGAATAGGGTTGCTGTGAACTATTCACATACTGATTTCGTCATATTATTTTCAAACACTTGGCTTCACTGGAACAAAAGACGTTACGTAATGAACTACGTATGTTCTTCCATCTTAAAACATTCTCAGCTGAACGAATTGTCTTAGACATGTACGTTGGTGGGCATTGTCTGTGCTGCATATTGAATTCGATGCGTACTCTTTTGGCTTTCTTTTGCGGCTCAGAGCTCTTTCTATACATCTTATATACCATTCTGCATCTTTTCGAACGCACAACTGAGTTCCTTCCTATGTGGACAGAGCCGATACGCTAATATTTCAATGTGAGGACGTTTGCCTTGTCGCCTTATTAGTTATGCTTTAAATGAAGGATAGAGTTTTCATTAAATGAGTATTGATTTTGGTTTATCGTTGAGCAAACAGAAGATTGGGGTGGAACTGGAATGGAGTTTTCGCTCGCTGTTACTACCAATACCAATTACCAATTTCGCTGTCTCTGCAACTTCTTGATGTTGCCGCTTAATTTTCGGTCGCGGTCGCGGTGAGTTATACGTGTTTCACCTCGGGGGAAGCGCACTCCTCCCCCTTGACAAATAGCTTTGCATTTTTTCCCTACAGTTCGGCCTTTCTGTTCCTTATTGACAATCGCTATATTTTTCATATCCCTAGTATCTTCTATGTTCTTCTGTGTATCTTTTTATACTTTTGGTACATAACATCCACCATCACCGTATTAATAAAATGACTAACAATCCGCACTCGTATAGCCACAGAAAGGGCGCGTGTGGCGCAGTGGTCGGAGGCGCCCTGCAACACACGTGGAATCGGTCCCCGCGCCCATGGCCCATCAAACTTTCGTTCCAAATTGGAGTCGGCAAACTGGTACCAGACTTGTCTGAGAGGATAGCAGTACTGGCTCAACACATCAGTAGGCCACCGCGAGTCATTGTAAAGGCCAGATATAAATTCATTCACCTCCAAACGATATTTAATGAAGTCGAATGCATGGCGCATCTCTCAGGGATTGATCAATGCCAAGAGCTTTATCCTTTTCTACCCTTTATAGCGACAGAGTGTTAGGCTGCTCAAATGATAGACTTTCTCTCCAATATTCTGCAAATTCACCGTACTACTCATTCAGAATCGTTCGAAACTGCTTGCGTCATCGACGAGGACGTCGTACTACATCCGTTCGCATTCCGCACACATTCGCATCGTCACGGGGTCGAAATCTCTGGATGGGTTGTTAATGAGGTCCGGTGGTAAACTGTTTATAAAACTTCTGTTAAGTGTTCCCATTCATCAAAAAAAAGTGTTTGTCTTTTTAGGACGAGAACGGTGACGATGAATGGTTTTTAATTGGTAAACGCAATCCGCAGCTGCCGCAAATGTTCGCACCAGTACAAAATAACTCGTTGGTGATCCGTCAAGGAGATATTGTTGCTGCCAGGTACGAACGTGCTTTCTCACTTTCTAGCCGAGAAAAAAATATTTGAGTAAACCACTTGACCACTTATTCAACAAATTACTCAATGAATCAATATTTGAGGCTTCAAAAATGTAGGGGTTCCAGTGGAAATTGAACATACGATAATCAGAACGGAGGGTCTCATTCCACTTTAAAACTTTTTACGGATGTTGTTATCCTTTCACATTGCTTTTGAGGGAATGTATGTAAACTAATGGTTAGAAGTACTATGCAATACATATGTTGTCGCAAGTTCGATCCCGCGGCATGACTAATGCAAGACCTACGTTACCCAGAGGTTGACAAATTCAAGCCAGTCTAGCCGGGGATGGTAAAACCGTTGGCTTTATACATCGGTAACCTCTCCATTCCTAAGCCATTTTATAGGACAAATACACATTCAGCCTCTACGGTCCTACGAATAGGTCGAATACATGGTAAATTCTGCTCTCCTGCACGAAATAACACTAAGTGCTTTATATCTGCTTGCAAAACTGTTTTTGGACCACCGAAATATCCAAAGCGAAAAGATCTCATGGAAATACCCTACTGTGCTAACCCCGTCAGAACATGTAGATATGGAATTACTACGTCTGGAGAGTAGCGCAGACTCAAAAATCTTTTGGATATTCAAATTTCTTTCCATCTAAGCACCCAATTATACATCCTCTTGCATATTACACGAACCCACTTCTGTTTATCGTACATGTATGACCAACCAAGAAAGAACCTCAGTGGTGCAGTGGGTAAGAAGTGGGCTCCCAGAAAGTGTAACAGCGAGTTTGAATCTGATTTGTGGTCCACGTTCTCAAAATATCTCATCTTCACGTGGTTGTATTTTCACATAATGACCTACCATGAAGAAAAGAATATGCACTAAATAGAAAGTTTTACATTATAAGTCCGCTTAGTTGTTTTTTCAGTTCTAATCAAGTATGAGTGAAAACCAATTAATAATCGATGAACCCATCTATTTGCAGTCATTTATACACAGACTACGACTAAATTCATTGCATACGTATCGATTGATGGCCATATAGACCATGTGAAAAGTAAAACGACATATATGGCATTAAAACAATATCCGGCAAGGATTACCACCTCCTAAAGTTCTCAAACTCAAATTTCCTATTATTTCTGTGAAAAAATGCCTAGTATTTAGAGAATTCTACAATCAAAAATAACAACTGGAAAACTTTACAGAGGGGCATGTGACCTGTGCTTTTCCAAGCTATCTAACTGGGAATCGAAAATGATTTATTTTTAGATGTATTCTGAAAAACGACGAAAATCGTGTGGTAGAGATGGGTGCGACTGCGGAGGATGAGATGTGCAATCTGTACGTGATGTACTGGACGGATGGTGACCGGGTAATCGATATACCGATTAGTTCCCAGAAATATCCATAATCACTGACTTCGGCGACAGTAGCTTTTTTAAACCAGTATCTCTATATTTGAGTAGGCTAGTGATTTACATTCGAAAATATATTCATGTTTGTAGCGATTACTTTGTATCAAATTTTTGTATCAAAGTTGAGTATATTATAGCTAAATTGCATCTTTTTCAAAACCTCTTCCAAGGCCAATCGACTTAGGTCAGGTGAAAAATAGCCTTAACAGAGGATTTTTACTACACTATAATGTCAATATCTGGTTTTGATAGGATATACACGACGTACACTAGTCACAGCTCGACTTCATAATAGCATACGCTACTACTGTCGTTATCCATACCTAAGAGATTTTCTCGTTTGCAGGTGCTAAGAGACAACACATGCTTCTCTCCGGGTGCTCCGCTCTATCATTGGAGCTCTGAAGCCGGACTAAATCATATTCCAAAATAAAATAAGATCAAATCTGACACAATGGCTCGAAGAGATGAGAGCATGAGTCAACACGGAGCGTTGTATCATATCTTCTATAAAATGTTGAACTTCTCTGTTTGAAGCACATCAGTTATTGGTAAGAGATTATGGTATTTTTAGTTAGAACTATACATGAGTTCTCCTTCTTCATTTTCAGTATTCATGCTTTAGATTTGAAGAGATAGGATTTTGGATTTGTTTGGAAAGTTGGTGGCATTCCTGAAAACATGTCTTTCCTCAAATCCACCCTTCGTAAACAAGAATTGCTCTTTGTAGTTTAACAAAAGAACAGTGCAAGTTCAGCAGCCTTAGGGTATACAATGAAGGGTAGGAGCCGTTCATATTTTCCATCTATAGGAAATCCGAAAGTCTCTCATCGCACAACTTCGTTGTGAAGTTCTTCATACGTTCTTTCTCATTACCATGAAAAACAACTGAATTTACTGGATTAACTCGTTAAAATGGAATGAGCTTCATTCGAGAAATTACAAAGTTTCCTTCCATTCTCAAGTGACAATGCATAAACATGCTGCACCAAATGAAACCAAATTACTTTGATCACAAGGAAACAAGGAAAAACACTAATAATAACCGTTTAAGAAAAAGGTAATTGTTACCTGATTTTAATGACTATCAACACCTTTTATTCTCCTACGAAGCTTGTACCTTACTGTGATCTCTAAAGAAATAGAAAATTGTCGACGATGATCGTCAACATTGTCCTAAGCAACGGAATTCCGAAAATATAAGTATTTTAAAACCACCAAATTCGGAGCACTTCGAACAATTCTTGGAAGTGGAATTGCTTGATGAACAAGTATACAAATTCCATGGAGAAAACATACCATAATTTTCGGCATGTCCGCATCAAATTTAACGGCTTAGGCTTTTTTTTTGTTTAAATAGGCCCGAAACTCTTGAGCAGGGTTTCATTTAGCCAGAATACTACTACAAGTTCAGTTGCTCACTTCCTGATTCAGCTAGGATGCATTGTTAATCAGTGTCCACGTTGCTCTGTGGAATTGTTGCCACACTCATTTGTAACAAACCAACTGGTTTATCGTTTTGGGGTGTGCATTGAATAACGGTTAGACGTATCCTGCACTACACACGTGGCCCTTGGTACGGCACCGCGCGCGCTCATAGCAAATCAAGCTCTTCATCCTTCTACGGTTAGAAAATTGATACAAGTTATACGATAGGATAAAAAAACCTGGACCTCCTTGAGTACGCCGTATATCAGGTGAATATTTTTAAATGGAAATACCAGCTTTTCTAAGAAATATGTATTATACGATACGTTAATCAGGGACGTACAATTCAATTGTAGGACGCAGACTAATGACAGACAGATACCTAAGTTGAGTTTAAATCCTGAGAACACGACTACTATGGTTGTGATGCCCATGTTAAGCATTATTCATCACGTTTTTTTAAAAGTTGTGGGATAGTTTCAACAGAAAGGTATTTTGCCCAAATCGAAGTAATTGCTGAAAGGAACAAAAAAGAAAACTTTAATAAGTCAGCTGTAAACCATCCATTCTGCTCTATTAGAATGCTCACGCTGATGCATTAAAAGTGCTGACCCAAAACATCGACAGGCTCGAGTAGCGAAATTCCTTCTTAGCCAACTAACTTACTTAACAAACAGATCTGTCGTCTATGGACTACTTTAATCAACTCAAAAAGTTGCTTCGCACGAAAGTTCGGCAGTAAAGATCCAAACAAAGGAGATTTCTGATAGTACTATCAGGTCAACTGGCCCAAATTTCAAATATCTAAACTTGGAACTCATTAACCAAAACACCTTCAGCATAAGAACTAATAGTACGATTGATGAAGTCGAAACTCGATCACTGGATAGTGCTAGAAATCGAATCTTGCCGCTCTATTGAATGGGTAACATCGAACTGCTTTCTAAAATTTGCACGCTGTAGAAATGTATTCATTAATAAAAAGGGAGATTAACAGAACAAAAAGCTGAAAGTTTCTATATAAACTGAAATTCAAAGTTAAGAATATATTGCATTCGTTATAGTCAATCAGGAGCCCCATAGATTATTCCTCAACATGCTCCCTCACTCCTATTCACCAAAAATTCAAGTAATTGAAATTTTATGAAGCAATAAAAGAACAAGAAAGATATTAGGGTACTCAGTGTTTTATTAAACACTGGTGCTAAATTAATATACTAATTAATTTCAACAGTTTAGTAAGGATCTGCTCAAAGCATTTCTAAAAGAACCACTGAAAACCATGAATGACGTTAAAAGTTGAATCTTCCATATCATTTATGCAAATTATGCATCTCAGTAAGCCATGAAATCAAATTCCTTCCTCCCGCATGGCAATCAGTAAATCCAACGCTACCTCCACGTTACCGTCAGTCGATTCCAAAACAGATAAATTAGCTGCTTCATCGGTAAAACCAAATTCGTTCAACTGGACCAGTTGTGAGCCAAAGCGAGAGCTAAAGATTGTGAGATTAGAAGTAAAACAAAAAACTTGGAGAAAAGAGGTAAAGGACGCGGATAGTAAAAATACTAACCGCTCTGGATACGCTCATAATAAGTGGAGCAGAATAAACAGATTTATATTAACTTCGTTACGGTGTATTGAAGCAAAAGGTGGAAAATAACCAAAAATAATAAACATTCAAGAAATTCCTACCCAATTGAACACAAATAATTTAAACTCTTTTATTTACTGCCTTTTCTTTCTTAATGGCAGGGTATGTTTCGAATTACAACTCGTATGAAATGCTGAGATATTTGCAAAACTCCGGACCACAGGTGTATGCAGTGGGGAACGAACACGCGCTGTTGTCCTTACCGGGGAGCAGCGCACTTCACCACTACACCATCCGGGTCCTTGCATGTATCTCAGCTAGTTCTATCGATCTTTTTGCCATCAGCAATCACCCGTCAACGGGATTGATCTGGGGAGCCCAAATCGGCATTGA
>UYYA01000094.1:0-124876 GCA_900624975.1 Angiostrongylus costaricensis
CGGGATTGATCTGGGGAGTCTAAATCGGCATTGAACCCAGTTTAGCTGAGGCTTAGTTATAATCACAATCTTAACCCTTTTACCACCCAACCCTTAACCCAACCCCGATTTGGGCTCCTCAGATCAATCCCGTTGACGGATGATTGCTGATGGCAAAAAGATCGATAGAACTAGCTGAGAGACAGGCAAAACGAAGGACCCGGATGGTGTGGTGGTGAAGTGCGCTGCTCCCCGGTAAGGACAACAGCACGTGTTCGTTCCCCACTGCATACACCTGCGGTCCGGAGTTTTGCAAATATCTCAGCATTTCATTCAAGTTATGTTTCGCAACATACCCTGCCATTAAGAAGAAAAAGGCAGTAAATAAAAGGGTTAAGATTGTGATTATCTGAAGTCTCTTAAAAGTTCCTTAATGAAACTGTGTTTTGAATTGTTTCCTTCCCATAACAATTTTTCATTTTCCCATTTTGCTGTTGCAAAATTTTACATGACGCCCTTTCATAAATCATTGATAATTTTCCTCGATGTATATATTAATCCCGAATATTGATTGGCACAGGTAAACAATAATACTTTAGGTAAACTTCCTCCCTCTTGTGCTTATTCTACGATCTACCTTTTTTCCTATTCGAGATTGATATTGATGTTGAGTATCGATCAGGTTTTGGATTCATAAGACATTATTGACTAAAATCAACTACGAACCCGTTATATGAGAAAGATGCTCCTTCCATAATTTCCAGGATCTCTAACCCATTTCCATATTTCGCAAAGACCTCAGAACCGTGTAACTTTTAGTATTAATGCATTAATTATAAACACAGTTGTTTTTACTTAGGGATAAATAAGTGAGTGTGCTAGAAAGATTTTTTTTGGAGTCACTAGCAGTGAAATCGTTAAAAAAATCGTGGCCTCGTTAATAGTAATAGTAGAATTCTGGTTGCGTGAATTACAAAAGAAGAGCTGAATTTAACCTCGGTATAAATAATCAATGCTTTCTTGAATCATTGTGCTAACAAAAGGTTGGTAAATAGCTCCATGTTGTCTGAGCGTGTTCAACCCTTTCTACGGGCATAATATAAAGTTCGTATTTGTTGTTTTTCATCCACAAACTCTATCATCATCACTATCACCACCATCAGCAACAGCGACAACAGCTGAAAGGATCATCGAGCCCAGTGTTGTAAAGAATGAGTGGGTGTTGTCGAGACGTCGTGTCGATCAATCCGTTATGTTAGTCTGCCGTTCCGTCATGATTCGCTTTCATTATTATTTATACAAACATCTAGAAATCCTGCCCTCAGTTCTCTTTCGCAGGGTCTGCCCTGAACATGACCATGCTTCGCAGATCTTCTGGCGTGTTGTTAATTTCTATATTAATTTTCACATGAAGTTATAGTAGACTGAACCATCGACGTCAACGTTTTTCTGCCATCTTCTCCAAGTACGGAGTTTCCAGATGTTGAATCTGTAGGCTATCTAGCTTAGCTGGATCGTATTCATTTACACTTTACATGCAAACGTAATTCTATTTAAGCATATATGCTTAGGCCAACCAAACTCACCATTCCTACGAGCTTGGCGGATCGGTAGTGAACTTGTCTGGGTGGATAAAACTACTGACGCAATACAGTAATAAGGAACCATTGGTTATTGTACTGCCCAGTATTCACACAATCACCTCCACGACTCAACCAATGGAGTCGAATGCGCTGTGTATTACTAAGGGATAGATAAATATACACTGAACGCATTTTTACGTTTTTTGTTATAGCGTTCCAAGTACTAAACGAACCAGGCTGACCTCAGGATTCCAGGGAACTACAATGGCTTAACCAGCAAATCTCCGATAAATCGTGATTATGCTGGGGCCCGCACAACTAGTGAGGACGGGCCGTTCAAGTGCCAACTTATAGTGTTTGTGCGTATGTACAAGTTGCATCCTGCATGTCGGTTTTCCCAAAAGCATATAACGAAATGATTCGATGGCGACAGGTTTGCAGTCACTTTCGGCAATAGCACCTACTTTTCTAGAGCTTTTGTGACTAGCCGTGGTTACCGTCTTACCTAAAAAAGTAAGTCTAATGGTTCTCATTTCCCTGACTCTTGAACAGTCTTTTATACGATTTCGTCGAAAAGCATGGACACGAGAAAGCTTCCAGGTTAATAGGCTGACAATATTGGGAAACGCGTCAGTGAAGCTCGGTACTTGTAACTTACGCATGATATCATTATTTACTTGCATTCAGGACGTATTATCTAAAAATTCCAACAACATAAAATACATTATTGGGTTATCCGAGGTAAGAAGACACCATCGTTGTTGTTTAAACTGCCAGTTAAGAACTCCTAATTGGAGCGCGCGATAGTACGAAAGAGGACGATGGTAGTCATTAACACGAGCCAAGACCTCACTTTGATTCTCTCGAACAACTAATGACCTAAACCGAAGGAGATTTGGATGACTTCTAACTTTGACTGCCTTCGTCTTCTATAGCCCAATGTCAAGTTACGACGATAATATGGAGCTGCTAGAGCTAAATATTCTACGGAAGCGATGGGGACTTTTACAAAGTCATCACCATCGACTTCAGCGAGATAGAACGATAAATGATGTTAATTGGCTGGGCTGAAATTCTTATAGCATTTAAAGACCACTCAAGTATGTTTTCTTTCATGATGTTCCTTTTTCTCATCAAACCACTTCCGGTTGTTGAACGAATGAAAATGAAAAGAAAACGGAAAGCAGATTGAATGATAATAAGGAATAAGGAGAAAGAACACATATGTGCACTTTCGGGACGAGAGATGATTCTTGTCAGATGTTTTTCGCAGTCTCCTCAACAAATGCCAGCTGTTCTTCAGCGCTTCATTGCTCCACATCTCTATTCATTCTGTCTACGTAAGGTGCACTGTTGTTTAAAGCGGTTGCACAAGATGTTCTGAATTGATTATTGTGTTGTTTTCTGTTGTTTCTTAAAATACTTTATCATAAATCTTACGATATTATGAATTGCCAATCAATATGACGTTTTCGCTGACTATGATCTGAGACAGACACTGGTTGATGCTGAGTCAAGCGTTTGGAAAGTTCCCGATCCTTTATATATTACTTTCGTGCAACTATAATTTATGTATTGCTGTCAATGCGCATCTGAACTATCTTCAGAATTCGTTAGATAGTGACGGTATTGATGCACTCATGTTTTGGAACCTCTTGAAACCTCATCATTCTCACACATAATTATTTCTTTAGCATCGAGTAGATTGAAAAGAACACCATACGAAATCTTTATATTCCTAGAAGTTACTTTAACAATGGTTAGGATTGTTACTGATGGTGACTATGTTCCGTGGTATTCACGACGTTCTTGCCCCGTGTTCTGCTACCCATGCGTGCCAGCCTATATGGGTATCTGGCCGGCCAGGTTTGATCATCAGAATTTTTCTCAGAGGCGATTTCAAAAGTAAATTCAAATGAACCAAACTAAATTAAGAAACTATCGCCAGTAGTAGCTTAAAAGAGGGATATCTTATGATTGGGTCTTCTTAGTACTATTTTTTATTCTCAAAATTGAACATGAATCTACCTAAAATAGCGTTTTTGTTAAGTATTGTGAAACAGCCTTCTACTAGGCTGACTTTTTCATTGATTTTTGACTGCTTCTTAGCCGTTTCGAAGCTACTTAAAAATCTTTCTACTTTACAATTTGGCTAAATAATAAGCCAATTCCATACTCCTTCTAAACTGGAAAAATCAGAGTCATCTACACTTTTCTACGTCTTGAAATGTTACCGTAATCCTTCGGTATTGATCTAAGCACAAATTTTGGTCATACTGTGGAAGGTTTACGAAGAGGACATACCGTATTGGTCGTAACGCATAGAAATAGTTACGCAACCACGGCGAACTTCTCATATGAAAAGAAAACTGGAGCACACCTCTTATCAAGAGATCAGTTTTGGCCAAGATATCAAGGAAAATTGATGAGTACCTGATGGTGTCGGAGGCTTTCGATAACTCAGGAACTCCCTAAATATCACTGATGGCTATCGATTGAAACTAAGAAATCGTTTGCCACCTCACCCATAAACTCTATGATGATGCTATTCCTTACTACGACGTGGATGGATATTCCATTAACCCACCATGAGTGATAGATATCCGCTTTTTTAGTTAAAACTCTAAATTTCTGTAGCTCTTTCTTCAATTCAAATCACAGAACATTAGCTAAAAACTCATAATCATCAAAACGATCATACATACACTATTTTTACTACTGAACCTCTTTCTTACGTTCCTCAGAAGTTTTCTGCAGTTTGCAACGGTAGTAATCTTAATAAGGTCTACGTGCCGGAAAATAACTGCGCCTTCGAACTTTAAATAAGCTCATCTGAGATCACAGAGAACTTTATTAAATGGCACAGAAGCCCTCAGAACACAACGACCTTGCCAAACGGAAGTCCCTTTTATTTCTCAACAATAGAACTCTAATTTTTTAGGCTTACAATGACCTATTTTTTCCTCCTTTTTTGTTATATATCATATCTGGAGTAACGAAACATTTAAGTAAACTGCATTTGGGCTTTCATAAGGCCGCAATAGCCCGAGTATATCCTTGGATGCTGCTATATGTCAGACTTGAGTTTAAAATAGTAAAATTCTTAGCTGGGAATGTCAAAATCGTATAATTCCTAGATGATTTGATATGGAACTGGCGTTTCAAAAGATGAATTATACGAGCTCTTAAAGCGTTGTGACAAAATCTCTTCTATAAGTCTGCCAAGTTCTCAGGTTTTAAAGTGAGCTGGTTATCAAACTTTATCGGTGTTTGTTCAAAAATCAGCACTGTTGCGAATACGTAACATGCATAATTCAACATCTTAAGAACGTTTAAGCGGATTTTTCCTACTTTCTTACTTAGTTTTTATTACTTTTTTCCACTCCAATTCTAAGAAACTTCGGGAAAAACCTTTACATCAGTGAACGCCTACAAGAGTTTTTAGTATGTGTATTAAAATGACGTAAGAAGAGAAAAAAGCATTTTCTCAACAAAATGCCTGAAGTTTAACAAGATCGGATATCAGGGTAAGCGATTGTAATTTACCATATCATATTACTGGTATGGTGGAACGTTCGTTTGTTATGAAGCGGTAAACGGGTCCCATCTGGAAAATACCGTAATCAAGTGCTTCGACGTGCAGTTGAAAATTTTCAGGCGATGCGTGTTAATGGTTGGTGCGGTGCTGTTCTTCGTTGGTGTGATGATTCTTCTCGCAATGCTGCTCACATGTATTGCCGTCGAATGTTCGAATATGTAAGAGTATTTTACAAGTTCTCATTTCTACGGATTTTCTTTCACAACACTTGAAAATCGATTTTGAATCAATAACAAGAACTGCTTATAAAGCGGAACATTAGTAATAAACTGCTAGTTGCATTTAGTGAGTGTTTATAGAAAATTTAGAAGGAATGCGCATTACCCAGATTTTCATTTTACTTTAGAATATCGTTCTTTGAAACTTTTTGGTATCCAGAAGTCATAATTGAGAAATATTAGTACATTTAAACATAACGGTGGATAAGTATGTATAAATGGAAATATGTATCTATGTTGGGCTTGTGTGGCGCAGTGGTCGGAGGCGTCCTGCAACACACACGCGGAATCCATCGCCGAGCCCATGGTCCACCGAGCCTTCCATCTCTCCGGGGTCAGCAAATTGGTAGCAGACTTGTCTGGAAAGATAGCAGCACTGGCTCGATAGATCGGTAGGCCACCGCGACTCATCGTAAAGGCCAGCTATGCATTCAATCACCTCCATCGATACTTAATGAAATCGAATGCATGACGTATCCTTCAAGGATTGATCAACGCCACGAGCTTTATCCTTTATGTATCCATGGACAGTAAATATACTTGTTTATTATTCGTTACTTTTACGTTTGTACGTTCATTTAATATTATACTTATCATTTATGTTTTTTGTATTATTCCTTACTTACCAACTATATACTTGTTCTTTTATATATATATATGTATATATATATATATATATGTATATATATATACATATATATATATATATCCTTCCAACGGTTTTTCCGCCTCATTGTGGATGGTAGGTGTTCTTCGGTGTCGGAATGCAATGTACAGCGGGGATTTATCTCCTGGCGGAGTCTCCCAAGCTAAGAAGAAGTCCGACGTTTCCATCAGGAAACCTAGCTAAGAGTAAACCAATGATCCAGGATCCACCACCGTCCTAGTATCAAAGTCCCATGGTGGCAAATCCCCCTCTGATGCACAAGAGTGCGACCGCCTGTGATGGTGAAGACCTGGGGCAGACTTTGGCCAGGCTGACCTCGGGATGCCAGGAAGCTACAAAGGCTTAGCCAGCAAATTTCCGAAGAATGGAGATTGTGTTGGTGCCCACTCAGCAAGTGAGGACGGGCCATTCAAGTATCAAGTATCAAATATATATATATATGTATATATATATATATACCTGTACGCATATATGTACTATGGATATGTTCATACCCACTATATATGTATGTAGGAAAATAAACGACCATAGAAGCATAGATGCATAGTGAACCACGTTAACATCTATGAGTCATGTACAACTCACATCGCGCTCGGAGTATTAGAGATTTTTACATAAAACATTGAAAAGTAGAAGCTAAGTGCGAAATACTATAATTGTACATTGCATGACAGTAAATGGTAGGGTAATATAACTGTCAATCCACTACGACGAACTCTATTCTTATCATATGTCATCTTGTGTTATCTGCAATCGACAAAATCAATCAGTGGGAATAATTTTTTAGACCAATAACTTATTGTTCTCATTATTCTTATTTTGCAAACACAAGGTGTTATTTTATTTCTTTATTCACGCACAAGCTGACATTTCGGTGGATTTCGCCTTCCTCAACCCTGGAAAGGTCAAGTTGACCGCAATCTACCCAGCCGAGTACCTCCACAAGCAAACAGAAAATGCTAAACCAAGATTTCAATCACATTGAGCACAAACTAGCTTCTTTGCACACTCACCTCTTTCTATTAGTCTTCCACTGAATATGTCAAGTGGGGACCAAACACAGAGAGTTCAAATTTAGGCGTAATGTCCTCCTTACATCAGAATAACAGGTTTAAATACTGTCGAATATAACGTATGATTACGAAGTATTCCTCCTTGCGATTCATTTTCGTATTCTTGGAACTAATCAGGAATGCCTTGAGAGTTTTGCGCGCTTGTGTTTTCGAGTCGGTAAAGTTAAACCAAATGCTCCATTAGGCACGCATAGGACACAGAGACATAACGGGGAAGGTTTTGAAGTAGAAGTTTCGATCTTCTCACAGTAAGCGAAAACGCAAGCGCCTGAAACTCTTGAGTCATTCTGGATTAATCCCAAGAATCCGAAAAGTAACCTCAAGGAGGAATGTCTCGTAATCACACGTTATATTGGACTGTATTTAAATCGGTTATTCTGATGGGAGAGACGCATTACGCTTCTACGTGAACTTTGTGCAGTTGGTCTCCACGCGACATATTCAGTAGAAAGTCTCATAGACAGCGGTGATTGTGCAAAGAAGCTACTCTGTGTTCAATGTGATTGAAATCTTGGTCTAGCATTTTCTCTGTTTAGTTATGGAGGTGTTTGGCGCCGTATACTGCAGTCAACTTGACCTTTCCAGGCTCTGAAGAAGGCGAAATCCGCGGAAACGTCTGCCTTTTCTTGAATAAAGAATAAAATAATACCTTGTGTTTGCTCAACAAGAATATAAAGAATTGTTCGATTAATGCCGAGGTTAAAGTCGGTAGTGGGAGTTACTACAGGACGTACCAGGGATAATTTATAATTTACACAAGATGACATCATCGTTCCACGGAATATCTAATTGCTCCGCAATTCTTCTAGTGTTTTGCTAGAATAATTCTATCCTTCATTTTTGCCTCTTCATTAATAACTAGTGGAATAGCAATTGCTTGATAAATCTACTGGCAGCATTGTCGATCGATAAATTAATCAATAAAACAGACTTCTCAGTTCTATAATTTTGAAGACGTTTTGTATAACTGAATCTTTACAGATCTTTACTTGTTTCCAACCGTCGTCTTTATTTTTGCTTTTACTGCTGCAGTAGATTCTTTGCTCTTTTTTATTCATTTTGCGAGAGCTTCTTTCTTATTTTTTGCCTCCTATTTTTAAGCAAGCCGTTGAATAATTGCTGTACGGTTTTCGAAGGCGATTAACCTGTTTAAGCTGAATAAGTAAAAGTCTTATTCGTGCTGCTTGTTCCTGTTTGAAAAATTTCAAGGAAAGGTTTCTTTAAAATTTTGGTAAAATCTTGATCTAATAAATATCGGTCTCATGTTTGTGTTCTACAAATTCTGAATATTAAATGAATAGCACACCGTAGACCGACGGCTTACTGTGGGAGTTGATTTAGTGCTGGTGCGTTGGTACCTCTGGGTTTGATTCTGATCATCGTCGGTATTCTGCTGTTTCATTGCGCTTGGGCGGCTCATCTATTGGATGACAATGGCCAGGTACCGATCAAGTAGGTTTCGCAGTCATCTCTTCTATTTTTTTCTACGTATTCAATCTGCTTGAATAGAGGGCGCGTAGCGCAGTGGCTAGATGCTTATACACCGGTTCGATCCCGGACCCCAGACTTGCGAAGTTTTCCATCACTCCGTGGTCAGCCAATTGGTACCATATCTGTCTGGGAGGATAGCAGCACTGACCGCACACATCGATAAGCCACTGCGAATCAATCTATAGGCCAGATATGCATGCAGTCACCTCCGAACGATGCTTAATGAAGTCGAATGCATGACGCATCCTTCAGGGATTGATCAACACCGAGAGCTCCATCTTTTTTTGCTCAATCTGGACTTCTTCAATTCAAGCACTCTATTGCTTATAAATAGCCATGAACTTTTTATCGATTCGAAGAAAATATCTGCATAACTCACTTTGTTATTAACTTGCGGCTTTCGATAGTTTGTTTATTCCTTCTTCTTTTCTGCGTTTTCAGGTATCTAATGCTGTGATTTCTTTAAAAATAATCCTGTGTTTCTGTGAGGAGAAGCCATGGGGGTCAGGAATAGACTTCCTTTCCTTACATAACCACTTAGACTGAAGTGTTTCCTGAAATGAGGACGACTGAATTTTATGAGAGCTGCGCTAAGTCGCCAAAATTAAAAAGGGGCCGAACCAGTCTCAAAGTCTTTTTTTATACAGGGCATAATATCTGCCTTTGCTTTTTCTTCGCCATAGATTTTTCACTTGTATTTTTTCTTCACAAACCCTATTTCAAGCATTCATTGGGGTGTAAGCAATGATGAATACAGAAAAACCTTTAAATCTTTTTAATTTTTGGTTTTTTTTTCTGAATTTTCCAATCGGGGCGCCTATTGTGCACTGGTAGAGATGCCGTTGTTCCGATCTTGCGCAAGGCCACCGACGCTTGCCGTTCCTGCTGCGTCGGCAACTTAGTTCCAGATTTCTCTGAGAAGCTCTGTCCATTTCACAAAGGCTGACCACTGCCTTTCTAAAAAGTCCGGGAGTACTCTAGTACGGTTGTGCCAAGATTTCTTTAAGAATCGACTCTTCGATCATGCAACAACATTCACATAGATTACAAAATTTCTCAAACTGCAGCCTAACCTGCGCGTAATTTCAAAGATCTTGATAGATGGTGGATTTATGATAATGGATCGAATACGAAGACATCTGGCGCACAATGTATGATGTCAGATGATACAAAGTAAAAAATAAAAAAAGTTGACCTAAGATCACTCATGTTGTTAGTTCCATTCTTTTCCTTCTCTCTTTTTCAAATCATTTTTTCCTTGATCAACATCAGAAATCACCACGGTCTAAGGAGAAACTTACTTTAGTAGAATAGTAACAAGACTTGAGCCGATATCTTCCTCTCTATGTTTGTGCCAAAATCTGCCATATCAATTCGTCAGCGTCGATTCCCCATTCAAGTTATTGTCGTTGACCCTTGATATACGAGTGCCTTCTTTCTCTGAGTGCCTAACTTTCATTGCTGGCTGCGCCAGTAGTAAAGTTGTGACAGCTGAGCTGAAGAGCTCGACGCACATTTGGTCACTGGATAGTGTAAAGTTCACACCTGAACCATCATTTGGCGCCTACACCTACATATTAAAGTTAAAATAACCTTAAAAATAGCTCTCGGTGTTGATCGTTCCCGGAGGATTGCTCCATGTGTCCGACTTCACTAAGCATCGTTGGAGGTCATTGAATGCATATCTGGCCTTTACAATGGACTGGCGGTGGCTTATCGAGGTATCAAGCCGGTGCTGCTATCTTCCCAGACAAGTCTGGCACCAATTTTCCGATTTTGGAAGGATGGTAGGCTTGGTGGGCCATGGGCCCGGGGATCTATTCCACGTGTGTGCTGCAGAGCACCTCCGACCACTGCACCACACGCGCTCTAAAATGACCTATACGGTTAATTAAAAGTGTTGAAACTGCTGGTGTTGATCAAGTCGTAATGACACGACCGCTGCTTTCAATTCCACTATACCTGACTTGTGAGGGCACACTGATTAATCAAGTCAATGTTTTGTTCTTCCAGACAAGTCAGCTAGCAGTTCCGGTTGTAAGTTGCCGTCCTCGAAGGAATGTGGCTTGGTTCGTCCTTGGGTCGAAATCGAACCAACGACCACGTATTTGTTGCAAGGCGGCACTAACCACTACTCTACATGCGCCCAATTGACTAATTATGCATTGTTAAGAGCATTACTTAGAGGCGTGTGTGGCGCAGCAGTCAGAGGCGCCGTGCAACACAAACGTGGAATCGATCCCCTCCCCCACGGCCCGTCGAGGCTTCCATACCTCCGGAGTCGGCAAAATGGTACCAGACTTGTCTGCGAGGATAGCAGCATTGGTTCGATAGATTGGTAGACCACCGCGAGTCATTGTAAAAGCCAGATATGCATTCAATTACCTCCAAACGATGATTAATGAAATCGAATGCATAGCGCATCCCTAAGGGATTGATCAACGCCAAGAGCTTCATTTTTTATGACTTTGAGGAAATTGCTCAATTTTCTGCATATCTTCATGAAGAAGACTAGGAGATGGAGCTGGAAAGAAGATTAGCCAAATGAATGCAATGAAACAAGGCAGCGCATTTTTATTGCTCATTTGTTTATATTACCCGTCGCCACACGCTGCACGAACCCGGGCATTTTCTTTTCATTCAGTTCGTTGCCTTGTATCCCTCATTAAGTAAGGCCTTTAGATTCTCGTGTGGGTTCAGCTGCTAGTTAACTGCTTTGTCTTCTTTATGAATGCATTTGAATGATGGTTGAGTTGATCCTACCCAACGAAACCTGTAATATTTCTGATAGAGAATTTGCTAGCCTCTGTTATACACAGACGCAGAATTAGTCTTCGTGAATTAGACAGAGCCTTTCGCATAGGAATTGGTGCAAATTTCCTGACCTAAGGATGGGGGCTTGGGTGACATATGGTTATGACGAACCAGTGAGTATTCTCCTCCCTCAATTTTATAACTCCGTCTCTAACCACTATTTCTCCAACACCCTGACACATTATATTTGATTACTGAATAATTCAGATTCATGATATAATTAGTTTGCTGCCCAGGTGTAAAACAGGGCAATTCATAAACTGCAGTCTTATGACACGACTGTTTGATCACAACCTTCACCTGGTTGGAAAAGAGCTAATAGTTGAAATCACAACTCCTAGCGAAGAACTATTTTGATTTAAAATTTGGTCTATTTGATGGACTCAATTCTCTGTGTTTTCTTTTATTTAGAAAAACTGTCACTACCACAACCACAACCACCTACGAAGACCCAGAGAGTGACTTGGCTGAGCAGCGATTGCTTGAATCTGCTTATAGAGATCCGGTGCCTGAAGTTAGAGTTTCTCTTCTACTTTTCCTTTAATGAAAGATGAGAGTGAAAATGAGAAAGAACTGCATAACTACTGAATAGGCTGATTAATGAGATAGATTACTTTCATGAAATACTCGCAAATTTAAACTTCTTTGCAAGTAAAAATCGCTCGAATTTTTATCTTATATGCCTAGTTTCTTTAGCTGAAAGATTAATTTTCTTTCTGTGGTGATAAACTTTTGTTGGTATTTATTGCAGTAGTAAGAAGGTTGTCACTGTGGCTATCAGAATAGTACAGTATTACTTCCTTGTACACTTGGATACTTGAATGGCTTGTTTTCACTCGCTGTGCGGACTGCAGCACAATTTCTATCCACTTCTACCTTTTGCAATCGTGGTTTATGTTGGTGATCTTCTTCGAACATCTGAAATCGCTGCCATTTGCGATTGCACATGGTTGACGTTAGCCATGAATGCGTCCGTGCATCGTTTTCCTGGTCGTCCAAGGGAACGCTTGCATTCTTTTAGAGTCCACTACTCTGTTCTTTTCTTCACTCTGTCATCTGTTTTTATTATGTGACCGGTCCACCAGTGTTTTGCTACCGATGTGTATTCTCCTGGATCCCATGGATAGGATAGGTCTCGAAGATCTGAACTGCGCATGACGGTGAGAATCGGCTAATTTTCAGAAAACATCACTCAACGCTCTGTGGTGGTTTGTAGTATTCGTGACATGGTTAAACTATCAACTCACGTTCCTGCCTCCATAACAGAGCGCTGGGACGATTGTTGAATGAAAAAGGTGAGTGCGAAATTTCGGGTCCATTATTTGGTCGGTGTCTTCCTTGAGAGACCTGAATGCTCCCGAAGCTACTCGCTTTCTTCTCTCTAATTCTTTTTGATATTGTTCTTCTTGCTCATTAGGCGTGCAGCGTGAAGTACGAGGTGGCTTCGGTAGTCAGTGAACCATCCAGTTCGATTTATTCACCTTCGCCCAATGTGTTATTCATTGGCTGAGTGCTCATGCTACTTATCCTTATGCATAGTTTAGTCTGTTTTCCCACTTCGCTGTGTTCATTAAGCATCGTTTCTGCTCCACTGGTTCTTCTCAAAAAACGATGATTTCTTCTGCGAAACAAATATTCGATAGGAATTTTAGATAAATACTTATGCCATTCTCGCTCCAATCGAGTGACTTCGCTGCCCACTGCAATGCGCACTGGCGCACTCCGCTTTGGCGATATGGTATCGCCTTGTGGAACCCCTCCCTTTTCCTATGGGTGTGGCGTGGCATCGATGAAAAAGTTGTATATTTCTGCTACAGCTCCGATAACAGCCTGCTATTGTTCACATATGGGACGAACGCAGATAGGATTGCGTTTGTTTCGACGCTGTCAAACGCTTCATCAGCGGGTATTTTGGGATCCGTGACGAGATTGTAGAGCGGAAAAGATTCGTATAAAACCTCTCCATTATCAATTCCGTATAACGGACGGATCTATAAATAGCCCCGTGTTCGTTCGTCAGGGCGGATAGCGGAACATCGTAATTGCAAAGATCCCGAATTCACTTCTTTAGATTGGATCGTTTTTGGGCTGCTTCCAATATTTTTTCTTCTTGTACTGACGTAAATCTTCCTGCAATGGTCTTTTACAGCTGGCATTTATTATCAGCCGTGCTAGGTGTGCTACAGTAAGGTCAAGCTCCAGTGTACTTCTTTTTTCGAAGAACTCCTAGTGGTAATGGAGATTCGGTCTTAACTTTTTATTTGAGGAGTTAGGGCGAGTTCGGTACGAGTTCTAAGTCCTTTGACAAATAATTTGTAGTCTTCGGTCGTGTCCTCCTTTATCTGTTATTCATCTGAGGAGATGTTATTCAGAATATCTTTGCCATAAACGACGTGTCCTGTTTCTCTCGATTACAGAAGTACTTTTAGTGCTTCTGGCTGAATCGAATCTTCGCACTGAAAAGGCGGTGATTAGATCCTGTCCAGAGTCCAGGCACCATTAAAGTGTCAAGAAGAAACCACTTTCTGTTAGTGAGAATATGGTCGATCTTCGTGTGAGTTGTGCCGTTAGGGAGACTCCCATGTCCACTGGCGATCTTTTGTTTACGAAAAATGACTTCCTACAGAAGATACATACTGCAGACAGGGATTCTGCAATACAGTTTCCATCCTCGTTTCGTTCTCCTCTTCCTAATTTCCCCAACCTGTGCTTGTTTTCGCTAGCCGTTCCTAATTTGGTGTCGAAGTTTCCAACAACGAAGTTATAGAATGACTTCTCTTCGCGGATTTGTTCCATCAGCTATACAAGTTGGTATAGTAGCAGTCAATTATATATATATATATATATATATATACATATATATGTACATATATATACATATGTATATGTTATGGTGAGTTTCTTCTGACGTGAAAATTGGAGAAGAAGAATGGCCAAGTACAGTGATCGGATTTCGTATGAGGTGACTAAGTGGGAAATAGATGAGTTTACGAGAAGACCGACGCCTCCCACATTTCGTAACGATAATTTTTCTTCACTAGCAACAACTTCTGTAATCCAATTATCATATGTAGGCCTTCCTGCTCCTCTCTTGTAGGGGGTTCGCATGGAATTTGATGCAACCAAAGGCATCAAGAATAGCGTAGATGTTGACGTATGAAGAGACTGTTCTGGTGTTATAGGTGCAGAGCAAGAATCAATCTCCTTGGCGCGTCGTTCGTGTGCTCTCTTTTGTCTCTTTCCGATGACGACCTGTACGATCCAAGATCTAATCATTTTTCACCACCCGACTTCGTAGACGGGAGCACCCAGTGTGTGGGCTACTGAAGCTGGAGTTTTGTTGGTTGAACCACTGTAGCTCCTTGGCTTCCGGAGGTTAGCCTCGTCGAAGCTTTCCTCAGGTCGTCACAACCAGAGGTAGTCGCCGAACCTTTTGGATTAGAAGGAAATTCGCCATGTTCCAACTATTGTCATACTAGGATGGTATTGATTTCTGTTATTGGTTTTTCCTTAACTGGGCTTCCGAATGGAAACATCGGAGTCCTTTCCAGCGTAGGACACTGCTGAAGAAATGAACCCCACCATCGCAGTGTAACACCCAGGAACACCTCGCAGCCACGACGAGGCTGGAAGCCTTTGTGAGGAACACACCTTTAAAACCGTAATTTAAATAAAGCAGTGATTTCCTCATTTCGTTTGTAAGTCATAAAATTCAGGTGAAACAAGGCTTTTGGCAATTCGACGAGAAAGAATCATGGCAAGCAGTTGCAAATCCGTATCCCATTCAGTACGTTGATGTTTTAAATTTCTAACTCTTTAGAAGGTCACTAGGTTCTTTTTTACTTTAAAAGTATGAGAAGGAAGAAGTGAGAGTAGACGATTTTTAAGTAACGAGAGGCCACTGGTTTATTGGAATCGTTGGTTAACAAGTATTTAAATGTGGTTGAACGGATTTTAAGGCACCACTTCTGTTGGTTTAAAAGAGACAGAGAAAATTATATTTTTAAATAGCTTTTCCGCAAACTTTTAATTCATTACATAACATTTTTATCTTATAATATTGTTATCAAATATTTTCAGACATACTCTCAAACACTGCCTCGAACGACAACCATACTAGAATTTATCATTTCACTCCTACTTTATGTAGACATTGCCGTTATGAATAACACAGAATGGCCGTTGAAAGCATATGTATTGATTGATTTCATGTATGGGGTTGTCGTCACTTCTTTGTCCGGCGTTATCAATCAATGCGTATTTCTTTCGCTACATCCTTGTCGTTATTTTCAATCGTATTATTTTCCTCCGAACCATGATAATTGCACTTTCAGCCGAACGGCTTGCCATAGCTATTCTCGGTCGTGCTCTAGTTTACAGTTTCGTATTATTACTAACCGTTTTTTCAACAAATGTACAAATAAAGCTTTTTCCGACACTTAGGTCGTGCTCACTCCCTTCTTCTTATGATTGTGAAACAATACTAGTTATTATTTATCAGCAATCTTTAATGTATAACGTCTCTCATCCTTGAGATCAAAGAAAACCAGGTGAAATATAACTTCAACGATGCTGATATATTTGCAAAACTCTGGACCGCAGGTGTCTGCGTTGGGGAACGAACGCACTATTGCCTTTTCCGGGGAGTACCGCGTTCACCACCACACCACGTGGGTCCTTCGTTTAGCCTGTTTCTCATCTAGAAAACCAGGTGATTCGGATGTGCAAGTCTAAGCTCCGCCTACAGCTCACTTATGCCCTGCGCGCCAAATTAATTTTCACTAAAGAACTGACTAACTGTTTTCAATTATTGCTTTATATGAGATAGAGTTTAAACGCCCTCAAGCCCGGCAACCAATCAGCAAGGAGCCACGAGCACAAAGCCGCCACACGGCATTGACCGACAGTTATGGTGATCAATAAGTATCCTTTGTAGTGTGGTATGCACTGTAGCTATTGAGGACTAAATGTTGGGCTGTTCTGGTCTACACAAATTAACTAGTCTAAATGCATCATCTTCAGTAATGATAAGGTTAATAAAGCTCTTAAAGAGGACTGCACGAATTTTTTAATGACAGTAACATGCCGCTTTTCAAAGACAAAACATTAATTGTGATGCGGGGGAATAATGGGAATGTATCGGGGAAACGAGTAGACCACTTCGTGTCCGCATAAAAGAACATCTAAATGGAAAAGCTAAAATCCGTTTAAACATGGGCACAAAAGCACAACGGCGACGATTTTAAAGTGAATGTGCGGATCCTAGCGCAGGAATCGAAAACATCAACGCGCAAAACTCTTGAGGCGTTTTGGATAAATTTCAAAAATCCAAGGATGAACCGGAAGGACGAATGCCTCACTATCACGCGTGACCTGGCGCCCTATTTCAAAATGATATTTCGACCCCGGGGCGTGTCTTGCTCGCGACTCCACGTGAACTCCGTGTGGACCAGTCCCGCACGTAATATCACGGTGAGTGACCTTTCTGTTCAGTATGGCGTCTATTTGAAAGTTTGATCTTCATTAATACTTTAGCCTTCTTTTCCACCAAATAATAAAAAGTATTCTAACATAAAGTACGTCCAGGCTCTGAGGAAGGCGGAGTCGCCGAAACGTCAGCCATCGATCAATAACATCAAAAACAACTACAACGACAACGAAGATCTGTACCAACCTCACGTCAGCTTAGGAAGATCAGTTTATAAGATCACATAAATAAATATATTAATTGTAATGCTTTATTACAAAGCCGATAATGAAATAGTTCATGATCAAACATTAAATATGTGACGCTTCAACGAATGATGTTCTGTAAAAGCGATAATCGCCACAAAATATGCGTCGAAATCGATTTTAAGTTATGTAATGGCGAAGTGGTGATGAGAGGCGTAAGAGATTTGTTACGTTGGTTTTAAAGAGAACGGAAAAAGCACGTCAGAAGTTCGGACAACCTTAGTGAATTGGTACCGTACAACAATACTAATACTTTAGAAACATCGCCAACACTATCTAGTACAAAATGAAATAGTCATGATGATGTAGAGTATGTTACACATATATCCATTTTAACATTTTCCATGCTAATAGGGAATACTGTACTTGTTAGTCTCATAGCAATGCGCTTACAGCTAGATACGCAGCAGCGAGTTTGCTCCCGTTTTTGCAGCTGATTTCGCTTCATCTGCTTTTCCTTGAGCTGGTTTCGCTTCACCTGCTTTTCCTTGAGCTGGTTTTGGTTCAACTGGTTTTGCATCACCTGCTTTCGCTTCACCTGCTTTTCCTTGAGCTGGTTTTGGTTCAACTGGTTTTGCATCACCTGCTTTCGCTTCACCTGCTTTTGCTTCAGCTGCTTTTGGTTCAGGTGGCTTCTCTGCAAGACCATCACCAGCCACACCGATAAGAGGAACATTGATAGATTGTACGGCTGTCGGTTTTGCCGTTTTGAAGATGGCGGCTGCGTCGACAGTGTCCGTTGTTGCCGCCGTCCATTGAATGACCATCTTGTCATTCTTGGCACCGGCCGGCAATCGTACCACCCAGATTAAATGACTACCTTCTGGATCAACAAATCCGTACACCGGTTTTATGCGATAGTCTTTGTTGTTGGAGCATTTAACTTTGAATACTAATCGATCTCCACCACTATTCAATACCGTGAACGTCGACTTGCCGCCACTTGTCGGAAAACGTGCTGCTTTCGGCTCCACGGTCACAATACATCTGAAAACACTTATCGTTGTTTGTTGCAAACGGTAGAATTTTGATCGTTTTTGTTGCATTTGCCGTTTTGTAAGGATCTGAGTACATAGGTTACTTATATGATCGCTATTGAATTATTATTTATCATCACAGCTTAGCGTCACACTTAGCACAAGGGATCATCGGCGAAATAGTTATGGAACTCCTATATCACAGAGAACAGAAACTGTGTAATTTGGTTAGGAAACTTCACTGATAGGAATAGAATGGGTCTATTGGCAAAGAAACAATATGGTCGCCTACAAATTGTGTGGGAAATATGGAAACTGTCTGCAAGTACATTTACATAGAGACTTGGATAGCTCTTCGACGAAGTGTTAATCGCTCCAATCAACATGTGATTGACATTTGGCTGATTTCACCTGTCCAGGTGGTCAATATGGCCCATTCGGTTAGAGTCACCCACCTATATGAACCACTCATTTCGCCTACTCATGCCCACGTTTCTTTCATAGTGGTGAAGTATCCTTGGCATTTGTCTACTGTTTCAACTGGGCTTCCAAATGTAAATATCGATCAGCTTTCTTCTAACTTGAATGCTCATATTGATGGAATTAATCCCTACCGTAGTTGGACATCGTAGCTAAACATCCAGGAACACTTATCACTACAGTAAAGGCTTAAGCCAATGTGGAAGTATCCATGGTAGTCTTCATAAGTCTACTGGGCTTTGTCTTAAGTGCCTCGAATATCACTCAAGTTCATTGTGTTTCTAACATTTTAAAACTGAACTGGTCAAGTCAACTGTTATAAGGTGGAAATTTTCGGAGGATTTACGAAAAAAGCTTTGATGAATGCAGGATGGATGTGCACTATTACAGAAGGAATACAATCCAGAAAATCGATTGTTGAACTCACTTCGGCTGCTCAGGTGCATTCGGGGCTAAGTTAACGTCTTCATAAGCACCATCACCCTAGAAAAAAAATTTACTTCAATTTACATGCAGTCGATTTATGCTTAGCACTCAGTACGTAATATGCCTTCGTAATGAAATATAGTGCATGCTATCGTTATCCAACAAGACATAGGAATATTTTGAGTAGTTGGAGAGTCAGAAGAGGTTAATTCGATATTTCTTCTAGGTACGCGCACAGCGCAACGGTTCGCTCCTCCATTGGCACGATGAAGAGGGGCGGTCACTCCGTGACGGTGACCAATCGCAAACACCAAAACTCAGCACCATTCTTCAAGATTTCGCGCCTCCAGTTCTTTTTAAACTACCTAATTGTTTTAATGCAACCCTTGCTTATTCTTGTTTAGGTGCGTTGGTCACATAAAATTCCGAAACTATGACAAAAAACCGTTTCATTATGTTGTTAATGTACATTTGTTCTCGAAATCTTAATTACTTGATACTTGAATGGTCCCTCCTCACTCATTGCGCGGGCCCCAGCATAACCTCCATTCTTCGGAGATTTGCAGGTTAAGCTACTGTGGTTCCCTGGAGTCCCGAGCTCAGTCCGGCCAAAGTCCGCCCCAGGTCTTCACCACCACATGCAGTCGCAGCCCTTGTGGATCAGAGGGAGATTTGCCAACATGCGACTTCGATACCAGGACGGTAGTGGATCGTGATATTGGTTTGCTCTTAGCTAGGCTTCCTAATGGAAGCGCTGGACTCCTTCTCAGCTTGTGAGACCCTGCCAGGAAGATGAATTTATTTGCTGTACATGCCAAGCCGACGCCCAGGAACACATCCCAGTCATGGTAAGCCGTTGATAGGTTTTCGAAATCATTCCGTTTTTAATGTATATTTCGGAAATTCCGCCTTAGTATTTTGTAATGCCCACAGATTTCTAAAGAGAGGGTAGAAAATGCATTTTACTCACTGGATCACTTGGTGGAGCATTTTCTTCTGAAAATAAAACGAGATGACTTTACTATTAAGTGAAACACGTCAACTTTGTATAATTAAAAAATTTTTCGTATGAAATGCTGAGATATTTGCAAAACACTGGACCGCAGGTGTATGCGGCGGGGAACGAACACGCGCTGTTGTCCTTACCGGGGAGCAGCGCACTTCACCACTACACCATCCGGGTCCTTCCTAAAAAATTTTTCCCATAAGGTGGAACGAATCACTCTTTAAAATTGGGTAACACTGTCGGCTATAACAAGTGGTCACTCGGTTGCTTCTGATCGCTGACAGAGGTGATCCACAGAGGTTGTTTTTAGGACTCCGCAAGTTTTTCTCATTTTTTTCATGACCCATCCTTACATGAAAGATGCTGATCCCAGCACTTCTTGCATTCCATTCCTTTCCTCGTATTTATCATCCATGAACGTCTTTACAATTTCCACTTCTTCGTGAATGTCTTTCAATGCTGGATTAGTCGATTCTCCCTAGAATCACGGCATAGCTGTGCCGGAGTATTCCTTCATGGAATTGAATGAGTAAATTGGACAAAAACAAGTCTGGCACCAATTTCTCGACCCCAGAGCGATGAGAGACTTGGAGCAAGGCGTGCGATCAGACAAGCACCTACCGACCAAATCTGTAGATTACTGTGTGTTCCTGATAATGTACAAACTATTGTGATCAAGCACTAGCGATGGCGGCATTACCATTGTGAGTCTATTTCCAACACAAACCGTTTACGTTTTCATAAGCACTTCTTAAACAGCACTATCACAGTCGCTCTTGTCATAGTCAATAATTTACTGTTCTATACATAATGACAAAACTACTCACTTTTTGGTGGTGGTGGTAGCAGCGTTGTTTTTGCAGCATGAATATAGTTGGTTACGTTATCCTGGACTGTGAACGCTTCAGTAATTTCTTTGTTCAGCGGTCGAACTGCAGATTGCGCTTCAGCATTTTTCTCATTCTTTGCTTGCTCCGTTGCAGCAGTCCGTGGCTTCTTCGCTGAACCATTTTTCGAAGGTTTTGGAGTTCTTTTTTGAGGCAATCCTCGAGGTGTCGCTTTTTCTTTTATTGCGTTGACCGGACGATGTGCTTTTGATTGAAAAGAGCCTTTCTTCGTTTCCGTTGATATTGGCCTTGAGGACGAGGTTCTGCCTGAAGACTCTTCGGCTTCCACATCTTTAGACCTTCCATCTGCACTTGAGAGATTTTGCTTTGAGCATTTAGTCAATAAACTAACTGTTGTTGATATTATGCATAAAATGCATAAAAACGATGAAGATACCTGAAACTTGAAGGATACAGACTTAGCTTTTTTATTTACTGCCTATTCTTTTTAATGGCAAGGTAGATTGCGATATATAACTTTCATAATGCTGAGATGTTTGAAAAACTCCGGACCGCAGGTGTCTGCGGTTGGGAACGAACGTGCTATTATCCTTTCCGGGTAGTAACGCCTTCACCACCACACCATGCGTGTCCTTCGCTTCGCCTGTCTCTCAGAGAGTTCTATCGATCTTTTGTTATCAACAATCACCCGTCAACGGAATTGATCTGGGGAGCACAAATCGGCATTTAACCCAAGTCGATTTTGATAGAACTAGCTGAGAGACAGGCGAAACGTAGGACCCGCATGGTGTGGTGGTGAACGCGTTACTCCCCAAAAGGGTAATATTGCGTTCGCTCCCCACCGCAGACATCTGCGGTCCGTAGTTTTACAAATATCTCAACCTTATGAAAATGACAGAGTAAGGACATTATTAAGCAGTACAAGAGAATCAGTTGTCAGATTACCGTTATCCACATTTCAAGAAAGCTCTGAAAGGCGAAAATCATCTATGAAATAAACCACACTACACAGTTATCTTCCTTTTATAGTCCTGAAATTACCCTTATATTTTCCAATGTCATAATCATGAACTGTGTACTTTTTTATAATCATTGCTATGATACGGTGTATTTTTCCTTTTTCCCAGAGAAACCATTGGCGGAAAGTGTCTGTCAATCTTTGCTAATCCTGTCTTCAACTGTTGAAATAGGATTTTATGATTGTACTTTATTGTGCAGAAGTGAAGACGGGTTTTGAGTTTATAAATTTTGTAAACATACCCTATAACAAATATTTATTGCCCGCATTTTTGCTGTATGGCATTTCGAAGCTTATTTCTTTCTTAGGGAGCGCGTGGCGCAGTGGTCGGAGGCGCCTTGCAACACACACGTGGAATCGATCACCGCGCCCATGGCCTACCAAGCCTTCCATTCCTTCGGGATCGGCAGATTGGTACTAGACTTGTCTGAAAGGATAGCAGCATTGGCTCGATTCATCGCTAAGCCACCGCGAGTTATTGTAAAGGAAGTGATTCATTCAATCACTTCCAAACGATGCTTAGCGAAGTCGAATGCATGGCACATCTCTCAGAGACTGATCAACGCCGGGACCAGAAGCTTAATTTAGTTCCTTTCTTAGTAATTTGACATGTGATATTTCCTCAGAATTTGAGTTGCAATAATGTTAGCTCGGTTGAAATTATACTTTCAAGTCATAAAAGTCGCATCCTTGTAGAGAAACGGTAGCAACTAGAAGTGCTACCAAAACATGGGGCGAGAATAGGCTTCAGAATATTCTTAGGGTTTGGTGCTGAAGATATGAATCTTCATGGTGGAGAATATCAAGGGCAACCCGTTAGCAGCTGAAGACAGCCATACGAAGAAGATAACGTAAGCCGTTTCTCATGTAAGGGTTGCAAAAAACCTCAAAATTCACCAATTAAGTATTGTTTGCTATTTAGAAGACACTGAAAAGATGGCAGTAAGATTGTCATCATGACGAGTGTTCTGCACCCTCCGACCACAGATGAGATTCAGCAAAGTGACTGAAACTCGTTGAGACACCTAAACATCTTCCACAGCCGAGCTCACATCAAATGCAATTGTGTTGGCCGTTTTGTTTCCGGCAGATGGAATCATTTAATTGGAAATCTTCGATTGATAACATTAGAAAATACTGTCACGAAATCGATAGCAATCTGCAATCATTGTAGTGCATTTATCCAGAACTGCACAAAACAGAAGTACTTCTCCGAGAAAAGGCTCTGCTATATGTTGCAGAGCTAACTCTGCAGAAGCTTAACGAGCTATCCTAAAAAACCACTAAGCCAACATACTCACCAAGCATCTCACTAATCAAGAAAAACTCTTCAATTATCTTCACGCTAATAGTTTGTAGAACTGTTACGGTACTACTTCGAGAAAACCAAAATTTCTTCGACTATAGGTGCGTTGCATAACTCCCCTTAAAGTAAATTGTTTCTTCCATAAAAACACAATATCGGTAGCGGAATAGAGGAATCGGTAGCGATAGTTGAAATACCACCGACTACTCTACGTCGCCAATTAGTTCGCAACCGCCGGTATGACCGTCTGTGTGAAACAACAAATTCCGTAATTTGACCTTATGGCAGGGATGATTGCATGAGTTCAGGTACGATATAACTGATCTCTTGTAATAATTACGGAGATGGATATATTGGCGAAACGGGCAGACCTTTGTGTATCCGTATAAAAGAACGCCTAGATGGCAAACGAAAACTAAGATGAAGCACCCCACAAGGCACGCATAGGATACAAAAGCATAGCGGAGACGATTTTGAAGTGAAAGTCAATATCCTTGCACAGGAGTCCAAAACACCAGCGCGAAAACTCCTAGAGGCTTTTTAGATCAATGCCAAAAACCCTACAATGAATAGCAGGGACGAATGCCCGGAGGTCATACGCGACCTGATCCCGTACGTTCGCATCGATTTTTGATGTGGGATGGTGCAGTCGTCAACCATATGCGACTATAATCAGCTGTTCTAAACTTCCTCATTGGAAGTCACGAAAAAGCGGTGGGTTTTTTCGAGAAGCTGTTGATCATGTGATTACCAAAGAGTCTTTCGTCTTTTTATAAGTGTTATTGAAGCGTTTGGCCTAGTAGATTGTATATCAGTATACCCTTCCAGGCTCTGAAGAAGGCGATACTGCCGAAACGTCAGCTAGCGTTGTATTGTATTGTGTTTTTATGGAAGTAAATGTATGCTGTTTAAAAACCTCGCGATTGCTGAACAAGAAAACGACACATTCATATTCCAATGCCGCCGAGGTTAATAGAAAGTCGATCCTGAGAACTAAATTGTTTCTTCCAGAACTTCGAAATTCCATGTAATCCAAATAAAAGAATGAAAAGGCACGTATGGCGCAGTGGTCGGGGGCGCCGTGCAACACACACGTGGAATAGATCTTTTCTCCTATGACCCACCAAGCCTTCCATTCCTCCGGAGTCAGTAAATTGGTACTAGACTTGTCTGGGAGAATAGGAGTACTGGCTCAATACATCGGTAGGCCACCGCGAGTCATTGTAATGACCAGATATGCATTCAATCACTTCCTCAATGCTTGATTAAGTCTGATGCATGGCGCATCGCTCAAGGATTGATCAAGACCGAGAGCTTTATCCTTTATTCCTTAAAGAATAACTAAACAAATAAAATTTTTCGAAATCAGCCACTTGTTTTGTACAGATATGCTGACCTAATCTGCTATTCTACACTGGAATATATACGTTGACTTAAAGGAATACACTGAATCTACGATGTTCATTAAACACAACCACTATAGCTCTCAAATTTCTCATGGAGATACACAAAGTAAAATTCGCATTCATTTTAAAAACGATGGGATAGCAACTTAAATCCAAGAAGAAGGCTAAAAATTTTTTCCTGGGTTCTGACAAAACGTCATTACGCCGGCGGGACAGACGCAATTCATAGTGGGTGTTTGTGAGAATCGAAATTTTATGCCGTAGGAATAATAGAATGCTAGGCCATTATTCACGGGATTTTCTGTGTAATAGCAGCTTCACATTTCATTTGAATATTAATCTTAACCCTAAATAGTTGGAAATATAAAGATATTTTAGATGTTCAGGTGGTGCAGGTGATAGACGTTAAGAAAAATAAAATATGGTATGTAACAGTAAAGAGATGCGAGGAGCACAGTGGTCAGAGGCGCCCTGCAATACACACAAGATCGATCCCCGCGTCCCAGGCTCACCACACCTGCTGTGCTTCCGGGCTCGGCAAATTGGTATCACACTTGTCTGGGAGGATAGCAGTACTGGCTCTATACATCGGTTGGCCACTGCGGACCACTTTATAGGCCAGTTATGCATTCAGCCACCTCTAGCGGTGCTTGGTAAAGTCGAGAGCTTGGCAAATTCCTCAGAGATTGATTACCGCCAAAGAACTTTATCCAGTTTTTTTGGCACGATACGTCTAGGCTCTGAAGGAGAGCAAATCGCCGAAAATCAGCCATCGTATTTGAAAAAGGAGAGACACCAACCTAGCGGTGGGGGATGGTTATTGGGATGTTATATTATAGAGATTCTTTATTTAGTACGGCCTGTTATTTCCCGACGACACTCCAAATGACAAATCTCTGAAGTGTGCTGCTCATGTGTGGCATGTAACGCACAAATATTACTGTAAAACTAGAAATGTTCAGAACAGTGTAATCTCCTGTTCTACATAATATTCAAGATGGTCTTCAATACGATACGATTTTCATTCCAAGTAAACCTCGTAATGGGTTTGGTCAATACGTAGTGATCGCCGAGAAGGGGTGGGATTTGTCATCTATGATCTGTGAGAGGAGCGAGGAGGTAGCGCGTCGGTTGTTACATCGGAGACCGTCTCACATCATTTGTTTTCCTTGGAATCTCTTCAACTGATACAGGCCAACATTAGTCACGAATCACTTCCCAGTATTTTAAAAACCGACTTTCCTAAAACCACAGTATGACTAGTAGCTCAAATCTTCTTGAATCTTTAGCTTTTTAACAATCTCGTGTTAGCTTATCATTGAAAGACTGCAAAATAATTAGTCATTTCGCAGTGTCATCGGAGACTCTCCGTACATTTCTTTAGGAAATCTTATTTTCTTCAGCCGACAGCAAAATGATAAAATATTTTTTGCATTCATATTTTCCATTTCTAGCTCTTTATTTGAGTCCAGTAGAAACGTAAAGCTAAGCTTGCTTTAATCAGCAGTGTCTTAGCAGGAAACATCTTCCATGTTTGCATAGCTATAAACTACCTCTGCTCTTCTTCTGTAACAACATTTCCCTCCACTCTGCTTTTTTTTCCTTTTTTCGACAATTCTTCTACCTGGTTCTTCTCTTTGACAACTTTTACCACTTTACATCTAACGCGTTCAAAATCTGGCATAGTGATGATGACCATATGTGACTCTGCTCAGCTGTTCTTCCTCGGTGGAAGGCACGTAATAAACGGCCCTGAAGAAGGCGATATTGCCAAAAGCCTTAACGGAATAAAGAATAAAATAACGCCTCGTGTTTGCTCAACAAGAATATCGAGAACTATCTGGCATAGTGTTTTTTTCACACGTAGCTAATAAGACGACTAAACAATTGAACTGTCACGACCGACTTTCTATTAACCTCGGCATTGATCAAAAAAAAAAAAGAAAGAAAATCAATTGAACTGTGATTGACTGGTAGGCTAAAACGACAATGGTTTGTTAATATAATGCCTTTAGTACTACCAACAAAACTGATTTTGTATCTACCTCTAGTATTTTCACATTCTGTAGTACACTGAAAACGGTAAGGACGCGTGTGGCGCAGTGGTCAGAGGCGCCCTACAACACACACGTGAAATCGATCACCGCGCCCATAGCCCACTAAACCTTCCATCCCTCCGGGATCGGCAAATTGGTGTCAGAATTGTCTGGGAGGATAGCAGCAGTGGTTCGATACATCGGTAAGCCACCGCGAGTCATTACAAAAGCCAGAATATTCATTTAATCACCTCCAAACGATGCTTAATGAAGTCAAATGCATAGCGCGTCCCTCAGGGATTGATCAACGTCGAGAGCTTTACCCTTTATTTATCCTTTATCTATCCTTTATTAGAAAACGACCGAAGGACTGACCTACCGATTTTTTAACCCGTCGCTATGATTCTTCTACATAATCAATGTCGTTCTTTAAAACCGTTGTAATCTTACCACTGACGGAACTGCTCGTTCAGAGAGCTTTTGCTCGAGTTATTTACATCTGTATCTATTAGATGTAGATTTTATTACACTTTTGTTGTTCGTTCTATTTATTCGATTCGATTCGAGTACTAATCGAATAAATCAAACCAACAACACTGTTTGTTGTCGTCTCCCTCATTGCCAGTGTTTGTACATCCAGATGTGCTCGAGGTAAGCACCAACTAAAGAGAAGGTCACGGTTCCGTCAGCTACCGATACTCGTCACATTCCGACTACTAGTAGCGATTCCCGTTCATTTGGTTGCCGAATTTCCTGTTTTTTTCTTGATGTCTTTGAGTTGTGTTTTTTCATTGACAGATTCACAGGAAATTCTCTCATTTCAGTAGAAAAGTCTAACAGACTATTATCTTCACTTGTTCTTAGTTAGGTAGTCGTAGCCGAAAGTTTTCTTCATTCTGATTCATTCACTTACGTTTCCGATACTCTATGAAGCTCTTAATATGTAATAGATATAGGTCGATGAACTCGAGAAGTCGAGCGGTTTTGGAAACACGAAGATGAAGTTTCATTGTCATCACGTTTTTCTCTGCTGCTTCGTCTGGTCATAAGGCTAACTGAACCATAAAGTAATACTTATTCAGTAATCGGTTATACTTTATCAGAAATAGAGTCAAGCATAGCTGGACTAATCCGTTAATGGAGTTTAGTACAGATGACGTCCTCATCTTCTTCGTTGCTGCACTTCCTCCTGTCGATTACGTCTCACTTGTGCAAACAGCAATCTTGTCCTCTTATAACTATATCCGGCATATCCTCATCTTCTCTTACAGTAAGTGAAAGGTCGAAGCAAAGTTTAACGGCGTCGTTTATATAAAGCTCATAAAAGTACTGCCCGTCTAGTTGTAGCTTGGCTAAGGCGGTAAGCGTGCACATATTTGGCACAATAACGTCGCAAGGTTTTTTCCGATTTTCTGATTGGCTAGTCATTTTTTATAATTCGAAAAATCTCTAAAAGCTTAGTGCTTTCCAGGGTTGAACATCGTGAATTATCTGCATTGGTGGTCGAACCAACGACCTTGTAATTATATATGTCGCCGACATCCCGACCCTATCCTACATGAAATGGATCTCACAACTACATTATATATTTTATCGATTTTCGTGAATGGAAAGCTGGAATTTCGTTTTGTGATGACTGAGAAAAGGTGTTTAAAGGAGGATTACTGTTAGCCCTAATCTTTCCTACGTGAACTGTAAGATAAACATAGGCTCAATCTTTATTTCAGATCGGTTAAGCATTTAATAGATGTGAAGAAATGTTGAAATCATAGTTTCTGACTGACAATTGCACACAAACTTCATTCCTTTGTATTTCATGTTTGGTCTAAATCTACTTTTTCTCAGTTCTTATTCGAAACAACATTGTCAAATTTGAACGACTGTTCTACTAATAGAGACGCTTTTTCTGCTCAATTAGCACACAAATAGGTGTCTGAGACTTAGGTTGAATTCTTTTCTTCCTTGAAGTTCCTAGAATTATTTGTCATCTTGTTCATCGCGTTCCTGACCCGAGCTGGTAGCATTCGTCCCAGTCGCGTGGCCGAGATCCGCAGTGAATTGGACCCCGATTTCTCAAGAGCTATGCAGCGCACCACACTTTTCGGATGACATCCTTTGTTTTAATCGTTTCTGTTCCTCTTTGCAGTAGTCTGGATTCATCCGTCGGATACCAATAGTGGGCTGACTATTAGCAAAACTCTTCGTCTCCTAAATGAAATCATGCAGAGAGATGCAATGAAAACATTCGTTCGTAGCAAGCAACATACCTGTAAACTGATTTCTATTTCTTGTATTCGACGTCACTCTTTATGTTTTCCTTATATCTCTTTCATTTTTTGTTCACTTTGCGGTTTTATTTCCCGAACATATCCAATTTGTCCACACCGATTGTATCACTAGTGGATTTCCCCACCTTGCTCCGACGGCAGAAACCCATCAAGAATTTGATGACTTGTAAATCCTGATATAATCTTCCCACTGCATATCAATAATGCTTATGGTTCTTTGTAAGGTAACATCGTTTTCTGTTCTATTTCGACGGTTTTCTATATAGCGCTAGTTTTCGTATTGAATTCACCACTACTGCACTGAAGATCACCACCAGTTTTAGTTCGGAGCGAGTTCTGTTTTTCTAGTTTTACAACGATTTTTTTTTGTATCTGATGCAACATTAGAAGAGCAGTTTAATTTTATGGAACACTGAGCGCTGTGCATTGAAGCGTTACATTCGCGGGCATGGTGACTGGCTCGTTCTCGCGCTCTCCATCCGTGCTATATCCTTTCGGTTCCATAGAATGTTAGCACTAAGGGATCAGTGTGAGTGGATCTCCATTCACATATTGGTCGATGTAGTAACCGGTGTGAGTGACTGTGGGCTCACGGCGACTGCGCTGGGAAATTAGGTGTCATATTGATCCTTCAGCCGCATACATTTAGGCGTCGGTTCCTAAGTGTTAACAAGGTTACTCAAGAGGATACGTATATAGTTACATATGGCCTATCTTCGTACATAATGGTAGTCCTTCCCCATACTCCCTCCATCCTTTCGTCTTCTTTTGTGAATAGAAGTGATCGGGTTTCGAAAACTTCAAGGTCGGTTTCTTACATTCTCACTGGCACGTTGAATTCCGATTAAATGTGGTTCTCCTTGGAATCTCGAGTTGGCCGTATTATATCATTTTCAGACCTCTCCACCATTCACCGGGTTCTCTGTCAGGCTCTCTAATCAAGAGGCAACCATGAAAAAGAAATGCAGCAACCATACTGAGGCAGACTTTGGCCAGGCTGTCCTCGGGACTCCAGGGAACCACAGACCAGCAAATCTCCGAAAAATGGAAATTGTGCTGGGGCCCGCACAACCAATTAAAATGGGTCGTCCAAGCATCTACGTAAGTGGGTAAGCCACCATATAGCTTACCTGCATATGGTCCGAGCCATGTCCGACGGCAACTCGCTAAGAGATTACTCATTACTTAAAGAAGATGGTTAACAGTTTTATCTCTACATGCGTATGCATTCGACACTCTCACTCTCTGATCTAGTAAGGTATGAATTAAATGCGTGGTACATACGAAAGTCGATTGCTAAAGAATGAATGAGAATAACACCACCAGACAAGAGGCGTGTTGTGGCGCAGTGCCACCATGTGCCACTAGAATTCTAACGATTGCTGGATCGACTCATTCTTCGATGAATTGCTAGCAGAATTGTTTGCGTTCGCTAGCAACTGCCTATCAATTGAAGCGACTTTGTACTGCCCACAGTAACAGATTAACAATCAAGGATCGTATACAAATCGAATAAGTCAAGTTCGAATTCGGAAGTAGAATGCTGAGATTCACTGATAGCTTGATAGTTTTCTCTCAGTTTCTGGAAGAAGCTGGAAAGAGCTAGAAATAAGGTTTTGGAAATGAAGTAGTGGTGTCCAGCCAAACACGTCCGAATTTATGTAAATATGAAGAATAATGCACACGGCGTATGCAGAGCAGTGTGAGAGTGGAAGATTCCCTCAAACTAGCTCTGCATAGAATAGTTGTTGACTTGCTTACACTACCTAAGTCGTAACTCTATACGAACTTACCCCCTAGCATCCATCTGTCATCGATCATTCAGTGAGTCATCGAGTAACCGAAGTTAGCACGAGACATTCATCAAGGACTACTGAGGTCTATTCGCTCTAGGAGCGTCTAAAACAACATAGTTTTGGTCCGATGAGTTTTTATTACTGCTTTTAGCAAGAAAGTAGTTATGGATGGCTCGTTAGGTTTTACAGTTGCACAGGTTTGGTCTTAGCTGAGTTTTCGAATGAAAGTGTTGAACCCCTTCTAAGACTGAAGGCTCGACACACACCCAGGAAAACCATCTAGCCATCTCTAGACAGGGAAAACCTTTTTGCAGGGGTTTACAAATCACTTCAGTTCCGAGTGGTAATTTCTGCGATTTTGAATTTTCATACTTTTATTGCTGTATCAAAAAATATAGACTGGTTTTCACTAATATCTATTGCCTTCCAGTATCGACTATTTGTGTGTCGATATAGCTGTTGACTGAATAAATATCACGATTGAACGACACGCGTGAAACTGGCCTAGAAATCGATATCGATTTTCTCGGAAGTTTTTGGTTTCGTGTCGATTTGATTACGTGTAGGTGAAATAAAATGACCAATGTTATGGTGAAGACAACTACTTTTCTGGCACATATAAGTGTATTGGGGTGCGTGTGACGCAGTGGTCAGAGGCGCGTTGCAACATACACGTGGAGTCGGTCCCCGCACACATGGCCCACCATGCCTTCCATTCCTTCGGGATATGCAAATTGGTACCAGACTTGTCTAGGAGTGATAGCACCACTGGCTCCATACATCGCTAGGCCACCGCGATTCATTGTAAACGCCAGATATGCATTCAGTCATCTCCAAACAATGCTTAATGGAGTCGAATGCATGGCGCATCACTCAGGGATTGATCAACGCCGAGAGCTTTATCCTTTTTCTCCTTTATTATAAGTGTTTCGCCTTCATGTGCGGATTTGTGAAGTTTTAGAATATCGGCGTAAAGGAATAACTGGTTATGCTTAGGGAACTGGACGACGGTATGGGTCGAGTTAGGTGAGTTATTACGCTACGACTGAATCTACGGTCAAGCGATTGCGGATGAACTGGTACGGATCGTAAATTCGTGTGTTGGCTTCGGTGCTCCGATCGAGGACATACCCTACCATAATTTCATGCTCGATATCGGATGTAGTCTAGAATTTTCCGTTCGCAGTTGAGTACGATTGCCATTGTTTGACAAGAAGAACAGCCTACCATATAACTGTTTTTATGTGAATTTTAATCCCATACTTAATAAGTTCTTTACTTATCTGATACTTGAATGGCCCATCCTCACTGGTTGTGCGGGTCCCAGCATAATCTCCATTTTTCGGAGATTTGCTGGTTAAGCCATTATGGTTCCCTGGAGTTCCGAGGTCAGCCTGGCCAAAGTCTGCTCCAGGTCTTCACTACCACGGGCAGTTGCAGCCCTTGTGGATCAGAGGGAGATTTACCACCGTGCGACTTTGATACCAGGACGGTGGTGGGTCCTGGTATTGGTTTACTCTTAGCTAGACTTCCTAATGGAAATGCCGGACTCCTTCTTAGCTTGGGAGACCCTGCTGGGGGATGAATCCCCCGCTGCACATCGCAATCCGACACCCAGGAACACCTCCCAGCCACCATTAGGCGGTAAACCGTTGGGAAGGTCCTTTTCGGAGGGCGCAGGTTCGCATCCTGCGGATGACAATAAGTTCTTTAGTCGAAAAAACTAAGCTTCAAAATGAACACAGAAATCATTCCTGACAAAGGCAAAAGATCTACACGATATCGGTTTGCACAGGGCAGTGGACATAGTTGCTCGCTTATCTCTTTAGAATTGGCAGTCGAAATCTATGTTTTTCACTGTGTTTACGATCGAATGTGCTATTGCCTCTGTTGCCAACTATGAAGCTTTTACTTCGAGAATCTTAACAATTAGGTATTGGTTAACAACTTACTGTGTTCTTAAGAATGCTATACTGGACTAAGACGAGATATTGTCAATAGATTATGTGTAGTTTCTATGGCTATTTTCGTTGACCTCCCCCATCATCCTCTTCGAAGACGTTTTTCTAGAGGATAAGGCCACACGTATAGGGTCTACTTGGAATAATAAGACTAGTGTCTTTATTTCTAAGAACATTAAATGCTTATGAAGGATTCCTTCACAGAATCTACGTTACGCTTAGTCACACCTCTCTAGGGCGGTCAATAATTTGAATTTCGCGCGCTTCGCATGGACTTTTCCCGAACGTTGATTGTGAATGTCGTCGGAAATATTTGAATCGAAGCGTCGGAAGACGTTCGGCGACGTCATCGTCACGTTTTTTCTATATTTCTCGGCATTTCATTGTGAACTTTACTGCTTTGTGTCTATTCTATTACGTTCGTGCTCCTTTTGAGAAGCCGACTACGACCTGGTTTTTCGTTGGGAACCTTTTGGCGATAGCCGTTTTCAACGACTTTCCCAGCTTTCATGGAGATGATTATTTTCCTTCCTTTCATGGAGATCATCGCTTTTGAGAATTCAATCAATACCATTACTTTCTTCCATCTTCTTTGTGTAACCTAACTTTTTAGCGCGTTTCTTATCGATTTCTATCAATTTTTTTCCGTTATCACATCATAGGACATTCAATATTCAAGCATCACGAAAACATCATTCGATGTGTTATTCGATTAGCTTTTATGACTGATTAGGAGTCTTGTCCAAATACTGAAGGAGACCAGACTGATTGTTAAGATTCTAGCAGTATTTATATGTTCTGTAACTATTTGTAAGTGTTCTGGTACTTTGTATATATTACATAATATATATTATATATGTGTTATATTATATTCCAGTACTTGTTCGGATCGTGTGGCCCAGTGGTCGGAGACGCCCTGCAACACGCACGTGGAATCGATCCTCGCGCCCATGGCCCGTCAAGCCTTCCATCTCTCTTGGGTCGGCAAATTGGTACCAGACTTGTCTGGGAGGATAGCAGCACTGGCTCGGTACATCGGTAGGCCACCGCGAGTCATTGTAAAGGCCAGATATGCATTGAATCCCCTCCAAACGATGCTCAGGGATTGATCAACGCGGAGAGCTTTATCCTTCATCCTTTCGTTACTTGGACGGCCCGTTTTCACGAGTTTAGCGGATCCCAGGACACTTTCCATTCGTTTCATTAGCTCGCAATCGCAGCTGTATTATATCATGTTTATTTATAAGTATTTTAATGTTCTGATTATGTATATGCAATATTCTGTATATTCTACAAGCACTTTTTAGTACCATTTATAATTTCGATGGTCGGTAGAACATTCTAGAGCGTGGGAATAACTGGCGAACTGGGTGGGTTTAGGGGCGGCGGCGGCGGCGGCGGTGGTGGGGTAACGTAGCCTCCTCGTTTATTGTTCTTGCGCACCCCGATGGCGCTAGCCTAGGCCGTGACCGTCGTTCGTTCCATTCTGCAGTGTCCTTTAAATACGACGTGATGGGCTGGCGGTCAGTTGGGCCGTACGTCTAGATGGTCCGCTGCCGACTGCCTATGCTCTGACTGAATCATTCGCCGTCGTCGTCGTCTGCTTTACTCATCGGCTGGTAGGAAAGTAATAACATTCAAATTCGTCATATCTGTCCGTCATCGATGGCGATCAGCGTTCCGTGCGATGCTGACCCTCCACAGGTCTCACAAACGCGAACTACACAACCGCAGAACGATTCGGATTCGAATACGTTACCACTAAGCAATCAAGAACCGGTGACTACTACACCTATAGCTAAACCACGAACTATTAGATCGATGTCTGGTGCTGATCGGAAGCCGGTACCGCCTGTTCGAAAGCTGTTGTCTGTTCCATCTCTAGTGAATGTGCGCAATAATCAACCCATTAGACAGCCGATCAACGTCATTATTGATGTGAACAATAGTCTTTGGCGAAATATTCGAATTCAAGATATGGACGAGAATCTACTAAACGGTGATTACTCAGTAACCATTGCTGAACAGCAACAACAACGACAACAACAATCTTCCAACGTCAACAACAACGCATCGCCATGTCGACGAACTAGGTGAGTTCTTTCTTTTCTTCTTTTTTTCTATTCGATTGTCTTTCCATCCAAATTACTTTCGTATTTGCTGAGTCATGTGACTGTAATGGCTTTCATACTTTTAATTTTTGATTTTCTCTGATAAACTTCAGCTTTCGAGTTGATTTCATATCACTTAAAGGGTGATGAACCCCCCACCCCCCTTTTACTAATACCTGGGTGATACACCCAGGTAATAGTAAAAGGTTCTAATTTAAACTGTTCCAATTCACAGGCCGCTTTCAACAATTAGGATTCTGGTGTTTAGGGATATATAAATTCATTTTTGGCATTAAATCTTTCTATGAAGCACTTTTTGTGATGTGTGCCCAAGTGCAATATATCCACCTTCTATCCAATATATCGATGACTAATCGTCCTGTGATGAGTTGCTCGCGCACACGACCGACCATTCGTTCAGATGGATGGACCAACCCACTTGAAAAAGTATTGTCAATGTTAATACGACTGAAAACATATCAAACTAGTACAAGGTGGTATAAGTGGGTTCTAGACTGATACGTTAGTCACTAGTAGTGTTATCTCTGTCAGACCTACAATGTGAGGCCAGATTTGCCTATCAGGTAGTTCATTGTTATCTAGTTAATTTGATAACAGTGAAGCTTTTTTTTTCAGCAAACTGGTTCTGTGCCTTAGTTAAGGTTTTATTTCGATATACTATGCCTGAATCATGTTTTAGAAGATAGTATTGTTATCGCGTAGCTATTTCATGCATCTGCTTTAGCTTATAGTATACAAGAAGGCTATAATATACAAGTAGTATACATAGATACACAAGAAATTAAGCAAAATTTCATTCGAGTGTTGATTCTGTCATTGTTTGTTTACGTCTTCTCCATTCGATTTATTGATTTATCGTATGTTGTAACGCTCTTAGTCCAGTAGTTGTGGAAAGCAATTAAAGCGAGCGAAAGTCGTTTATAACTGAACTATTGTCATTGGTATGATATATATGTGTGTATATATTAGTGTACATATCTGTATATGTACATATATATATGTATATGTATATCTATGCCATATGTAAAATTTTCTCACATTAATCTCTGTACCGAAAAATTTTCCAGTGTTTTGGCCGTTCGAAAGAGCACAGTGTAGCGGTTGAATGTTGTTGAATCACTCCACTACAGCAGATATTGTTGTCGTGAGTGTCTACGTAAATAAGGAATCCTTAACCGACATAATTGTCCATTTCTTGTCCAGTTATGTCAGCACTGCCAAGTGTTCGGAATCGTATAAGGTTTGATAGTGACTGTTAAACAAAGTCTATACCCGTGCTACTAGTCTTATTTGTATGCTGACTTCTGAACTATGGGGTTAACTCATTGCTATGGACTAATTGTTTTACACATACGTTAATTTTATCTAAAAATGTTCTAGATTTTTCTATTAAAATGGTGACCTGGGTTTAAGTTCACTTACTTAGAAATCCACTCATATTTGTGTATTTGCTTACTTAAAGTTATTTTCTTCCGGCAGTGATATGTGCCTTGGTTTCTGCTTTATGAAAACCTATTAATACTACTCCTCCCAACGGTTTACCGCATCATTGTGGCTAGGAGGTGTTCCTGGGTGTCCGGCTGCGATGTACACCGGGGGTATTCATCCCTCGGCGGGGTCTCCTAAGCTGAGAAGGAGTCCGGCGTTTCCATCAGGAAGCCCAGCTAAGAGTAAACGAGTTCCAGGATCCATCACTGTTCTGGTATCAAACTAGTCGCATGGTGGCAAATCTCCCTCTCATCTATAAGGGCAGCGAGTACCTGGGGCAGACTTTGGCTAGGCCGATCTCGGGACTTCGCGTAAACACAATGGCTAAACTAGCAAAACTCCAAAAATTGGAGAGTATGCTGGGGACCGCATAACCAGTGAAGACGAGCCGTCAAATTATCCAAGTAATTATTAATACTACTTCTTACTCATTGAGTAGAGTCACTCCATCTTTGGCTTCCTTCTTGTTCCCAGTTTACAAGAAATATGAATACATTTATTGTGCTGATACCATACAGAGTCATGGTTGATTGCGTAGATTGGCGTGAATAATCGTTTTTTGAACCTCAGTTTCGGCCTTAAATTCGCCGCCTTCGTTTCTAAAGGTCACACTGACTCTCGTGTCCGTCAGTCATACTGAAATTTGAGGTTGCTTTTAGCATAGCAAGGGATACGAAACTGACTACGGCCGATGGATGGAAGAAGAATGAGGTTAGAATGTCTAGTAAATATTCTTCACTCACAAGCCATTTTCATTTTCAATATCTACTTGTCACTTTTAGAGGACGTGCATAGCGAGGTGATCATAGGTGCCCTGCACAGTGTTCACATGATCATTGGTTCGACCCCGCGCCTCAAGTTAACTGGTTTCCCCATATCTATCCGGCGTCGGCATATTGGTACCAGACTTGTCTGGTAGGATAAAAACAATGACCTGGTGCATCGCTGGGCCACGTCGAGTGATTATTTGGGTCATATGCATTAAACCACATCTATGTTGCCCACTGAAGTAATATATATATATATACATACATATATGTATATGATGTATCCCTCAGGATTTGATCGAAATCGAAAGCTTTATCCTTTATCTATCACTTTATATTCGCATGACATATTATGTAGGCCAAGTCTTATTTGGTGTGATATCTGTTATGAATACGAGGAGGATCCTGTTCTTGATCGATCACTTCTTTTGTCTTCATTTTTGAGTCGTATTTAATACGTGCCTGAAATTAGTTCTTTGATAACTGAGATACTTGACGAGTTGGGAACATGAAAATCCTATATATGCTTTGCGTTATCGTTCTAAAGGTATACGTATTTTTGTCGGCTGTTCTTTCAATTTCATATTTTGTCTTGAAGTTAACGTTTAAAGTAAGTGAAAAGTCAGTTTTCAAAAATTTTAACAAATGTTCCATCCACAAACCTTGATAATACCTTGGTGGGCAGCGGCATTTCCTGCTGGACGAGGTACCTGCTCGTTCAACCCCTTGGCGTCCGAAATATGAACTTTGAAGAACGAAAAAACCGAAGAAATCTCATAGATTCCGAAAGATCAGAATTTCGTCATGTTCAAATGAAAAAGGAACTTTTTTCTTGTCAGCAAAAATATGTGGATTCTAATGGGTTTCGTTATCTACTATGGACTGAGGTATGCATATTTAAAGGTAGAAGGCACATGTTTTCTTTCATGTTTGACTCATATTTGCTTCATGTAGCTGTTAGGTTATAACTTCCCATTAATATATGTATGTAAATACATATATATATGATGTATGTATACATGACATATATATGACATATATATATGTATATATATTTCAACTTATCTTTGCTTATTGTAATATTTCTTACTTCCTTATATCCAGATTTCTTGTTTTGTCCTTGGACGGGCTTTTTTCCCTCTCTCTGAAATCTGTTTATCACAGCCCATGGCTAGGTGAGCGATCTGTCAATTGCATTGTGCTCCTGTAATCTAGGAATTGGCTGTATTTTTTTAAAATACAAGCGCTATAGTATTTTTTCCAAGTCTGTGTCTTTCATTTTTTAGTTTTTTGTTATGGTGTAGTTACAGACAATGTGCAGAGAATCGAAGCAAACGCGAAAATGATCCGATTAGTGTGCAGGTGGAGGACATAACACATTGTGAAGCTACTTTACATGATGGTATGTATTTCTACAGTAATTTTGTTCATATTTTTCCTTATTTCCTTACTTCTTTACCTTCTCATATAAGATGTGGAGCAATTTTTTTTGTTTCTTGGATTGTTATAGAGTTTTCTTTTCTGTTCGAAACAACGTCCCTTTCGGCTGTTATCCTTGACATTCACCGTAATGGGTTGCACTACCAGTATGTTCATGGCCATTTTTTCCTCCGCTGCAAAACACGCATTAACAACGCTGGGTCACGCGTGTTAAGTAGCAATCAGCTTTTCATGATAGCAGTTTTGCTAGATATCGTTTATGTTCAACGAAAGGTCAAACATCAGTTCTTACGTATTCTAGTAGCTTTCTAAGTTCTGCATGTTGATATTATCCTGTGTTGCCTAGTCGTCTGTTCAGGGTCTTGCTCTCTCTCTTCGTTTAAATCTCGAATATTTTATACTCGTTGACAGAAAATTCGAAATGACTTGTTGTCGCCTTCGTGGTCGAGTGGATCGGGTCATGTTGAAGACAGGCATTCATACCTGTTTCTTATTCATTATAACTATTCTGCTTTCTGCAGTCGACCATCATAGAAGAATGATTCACGTTTGTTCTTAGAATTCTACCTTAAGAGAGAAAGTTTCCTACTTCATAGTCTATTGAGTCTGCTTTCTCCGTGACAAATGCTTGATCTGTAGACCAAGTCATGTAGTGCATGTACATCATCACGTTTGGCAAATGGTCATCGTCGCTGACTTTAGATCTTCATGTTTTTCTTGACAGACCTTTTGAATGATGGAGAATTCTTTCCCGAAGAGAAAACATCGTTATAGCTGCTTACAACGAATAAGCAACTCTGAAGAAGGCGAAACCGCCGAACCATCAGCTATTGTATCCTAGTAAATCCTATAATACTAACCTCGTGTCTGCTTATTGAAGAAAACATCGAGATATCAATCAATGCCGAGGTTAAAGTTGGTCTTGGGAATTCCTTTTTAGGTTGTAAAGCTATCGCGAGATTGATATGGACGTTTATTCAGCTGAGATTTCGACGTCTTCATCTTTATCAGAGCTGATGATCCGAGTCTATAGTCCAGAGTTTTCAGAGATTCTTAGGCTATACACATCTATAACATTTATGTACACATATACATGTATACAGCATATATGTGTGCATCATATATGTAATGTCTATAGCAACACATGGGCTTCGACTTCATTTTATATTTCGTTCTAGGACTAGTTTTTTCATTTCCTCGAAAGGCTTTTTCTATCACAATCATTTACTGAGGTGGTACACACACACACACACACACACACACACACACACACACACCAGTTTGCCGTGCAGAAGCAGCTGGCATGCTTAACTCGGCCAAATGAGCGACGCTTCCCAAGCCGCGATTCATTGCACCACTGGCGTTGTTTCGAAACGAAAAATATGCGTTCGGCTGTCGGCTCTTTGGTTACTCATTACGTTCGTTTCGTTTTCAATTTGTGAAAGAGAGATCTTCGCTATTCTCCAAAAGTGGAAATAGGTTAGATTTTGAAAAATATATAAAAATATGTATGTGAATATATGTAAATATATGAAAAAAATTTTGCATGGGAGCCGTTTAGTAGCCGTTTTATAAATTCCCTTTTCCTTCTAGTGATTATCGGACCGCCTTCGTCCAATATTTTCTGATAATTATGTCTTTGACCATATTACTAGCGGATTGTGTTTGTTTTCCACTACAAGTTTTCAGTTGTGTCTTTTGATTTTTCTACTTGCAGCGCCAAAGTTCGTGAAGTTTTTTTTTGAGTTCCACACTTGAGACCATTTGCTTAGCTCTCGCGCGTATAACGTATAACTGTATATTCTTAGCACTGCAAGTCCAAGAGTACCGATTTCTCATTTCTGACGTGGCCTTGTAAGGCCCACTGCACTAGGTGTTTGGTTTTAACACATACGCGACAAAGTGACCTCTATAGGAGTATACGCTGCCAAAGTAATTTTTTCTACTTTTAGCTTTAAATCATTATGTCGTAACTCATAGTGAACTAATTTCAATAAGAACTATTACGGTCTATATTTATCCTTCTACAGGATAAAAGTTATCTTATCCTAGAAATTCAGATTTTTTGGAGTCTATGACACATATTTATTTCATTTCTATTGTTGCCTCTTAGCTTATATCCCGAATCCATTGATGTTGAACAAACGGGACTTCTCCCATTAGGACAATAAGGTGCTCTCCAGTGTATCGTTCATGTTTGCAAATATCATAAATCTTCTGGGAATTTTGAGAATTTAGGTTCCGTTGTCAACTTCATAGAAATGCGATTTCTAAAAATATTTGAATTTGTAGCAGCATTGTTAAAATAGCATCTACAAGCGAGACTATAGAACAAAGTTTGTTCTGTAAAACGATAGATTTCTGAACTTGCGAAATACTCCAGTGATCTGGAAATTGCCATCTGTTGCTGAAAAACCAGCTTCATGGCAAATATATCACTGCGGTTTTTAGACTCGTTATAGTTTTTTTTTCTAAAGTTTCTGCTTCAAGTGGAACTAAGATGCCAAGTGATTTCCGCTGCTGTATTTTTCTATGTGAGAGCCGATTCTTGTTATTGGGCTAGATTTTTTCCCAAGCGATCAATCATTGCTTACAAGGTGTCATTTTTGTCTTCTTCACGATACTCGTCATTCGTGGAATCGTCATAAAACTTCCGAATATGCTTACATTGTTACACTTAGACGCCTAGTAGCACAATTTTGCTATGCTGACTTATCATTTCCTATTAGACAACGAGTTTTCTTGTATGATGGGATGTTCGTTTTGCAACCTTGGGTGTAGAACTTTTCTTGTTCAGTTGTTTAAGCGTAATGGCTTAGATCTTAAGTGCTTCTACAAGTGGTACGTTCACTGATGACATTTCATTATTTCTCCAGAGAGAAGAACGAATGAAGAAAAAAGTTACAAATTCAAGTCATCGTTGTATTGAGCACAAATGAATTTCCTACTTAGTGGTTTGGTTTCCTCAAACATTTTTAGGAGGCACTAACTAGGAATTAGGAACCGGTACCTGTCTCCGAATAGTATGCTCCATAGCGTCTAGTGTTGATGTTAACTAAGGCGTCCTACGTTAAATCCAGATAGTTTCTCTACCGCTCTGTTCACGCGATGTTTACTTGTAGTACCTGATTATATTTATTTCGTTTTCTCACTTTTGTTGCTAGCATAATACACTACTAACGCTTTTTGCTATATACTTTCTATAATGGTTTTATTAGGAGTGTCGGTTCAGAACTATATAGATTTATGCGGAGAACTAAATGGTGGCCGTGAATTAATCGTTATTGTCTTTTAAATGTGAAATATTAGGGCAATCATTCGCCGTGATAAGAATTCCTTATTCCGGTTTCCGATATACAACTGGAAATCTATTTAGTGGACGCGTCATCGAGTTACGAGTGCGATGAAACAATTTTCAACCTGGATCAGAGCATAATGAGGATGGGACCAGAGTGGGTCGTACCTCAAGAGTACTCTAGTAGTCCCATTGTTCAGGAGTTAGCTGAGTCATGCGAAGAGGTGGGCATCTAACTCTTCTTAATATATATTAAGTCGAACAAAACATGGGAATAGATCAGAGGTGAAATTGGCACACATCGCTATAGTTAGGACTAAAATGTTTCCGATATCTGTAGAAAGTGTTAAAAATGTTTACTTTTTACTTTCTGCCTCTACAATCTTCACGGCAGGGTATTGTGCGAAATACAACCTAAATGATGCTTAGATATTTGCAAAACTCCGGACCGCAGATATCTGCGGTGTGGAACGAACACACTATTACTCTTTCCGGGACTAACGCGTTCACCATCACACCATGCGGGTCGTTCGCTTTGCTTGTCTCTGTGTTAAAAATGTATGTGGCGTCTAATCTCTGGCGTAAAATCTCTAAGCAAATAAATGGTTGTGTAAGTATAGTTTCATAGCTTTAAAGGAAGGATCAAATTCCACGGAAATCATTGTAAATGACACATAGACGGGAGATGTATGTCATCGTCGTACGAACTGCCTTGATGGGAAAAATTTGACGTTCTCTTTAAATGTTCCAAAGAGCAATAACCTATTAAGATCTCTATAACGACAGTGTTTTATCGGTTTAAATTACCACTTGATATGTGACCACAGAGTATAAGGGAGGCGCTTACCGTTTCGATCATAAGATTCGTGTTGATGGGAATCCCAAGCGTTGTTGAATGGAAAAGAGAACTACCTGAAAAATACTCTTTCTCATCGGTTTTTTCACTGCTGTTTATCTCTTCAGCTTTAAAAGTCTCTATAAAAATTATTCATGAATTTATACTGTATGAGTAAAAGAATTTCACGGCTACTGCCAGATAGATCAACATGGCATTTGGCCCGAAGTTAATTAACCTAGTCAGCCTCCTGTGGCATGCGAAAACCACATTTTCACTCCTTTTAAATTTATCTAGATCTAATTTTCCCGATTTCTAGTAAGAATACTTTCAAAATGTGCGCACGATGAAGTAACGTACCCTTTTGAGCCAGCAAAAGAAAAGTGTCCTAACGAAGTGTGAATTATCCCATATGCTAACCAAATAGGGCATTTTTAAACGCTAGCTCATTCACTTTACGAATTTTTCTATGCGACCGACAAAGTCCTTGCATTTTCAATCTTCAGGGTATGAAAAAATTAGATCGTTGTTTGGCTTTTCGCACCTGTATCACCTGTCATAAATATGGCTGTAAACACTAATAAGGAAAATCTTAACCGTTTTATTTACTGCCTACTATTTTTAATGGCAGGGTATATTGCGAAATATAACTTCAATGATGCTGAGATATTTGCAAAACTCCGGACCGCAGGTGTCTGTGGTGGGGAACGAACGCGCTATTGTCTTTTCCGGGGAGTAACGCGTTCACCACCACACCATGCGGGTGCTTCGTTTCGCCTATCTCTCAGCTAGTTCTATCGATCTCTGCCATCAGCAATCGCCCGTCAGCGGGATTGATCTGGGGAGCCAAAATCGGCAATAGATCCAGTAGAAAGAGGCGAAACGGACCCGAATGGTATGATGGTGAACGCGTTACTTCATGGAAAGGACAATAGCGCGTTCGTTCCCCACCGCAGACACCTGCGGTCCGGAGTTTTGCAATTATTTCAGCATCATTGAAAGTAATAAAAGATTTTTAATGTCAACTGTTCTCGTGGTACTTCTTTACGGCTTCCCATCTACAACACCAAAGTGGGTCCAAATTATCACATTCCAAACAAGGGAGTGAAGGTTAGCTGGCATTAGTAGATCGTTTAAGTACAACGACGAGAGAAATTACATTCGGAAATTCTTTCGTTAGAAAGACATAATTTCAGCGTCCAAAACCTCCACTGATTTCACAATACGCTAGTTCGTTGGCGGTGACTACACCTGTCGCAAGGATATCTCGCCAGGAGAAAAAAGTCTCGATCCTCGAACAAATAGTGCGGAGTCATCCAATATGGTAGATATTATTGAATAGTTTTTCTTATTGATGATGTGTTTCGGAAATCGTGCAGTGGTTAATTTCAACGTTAAGGTATTTGCAACACATTGGTCGGCCAACCGCTACTCATCTTTTGCGACAGATGGAACCAGGAGTTGGTGCCTTTTTATTTTGTTCGTTCAATATAGGGAAAGAAAGAAAAGCGATCAATATTACAAGGGAAATCAAAATATTTGACGGGTTTTGCTTTGCATAGCATATTTTATGAATTTAATCCCACTTGAATTCAAAATTGGCCAGGTGCCGTGAAAATCGCCTGAGTAGTTCTTTATGCGTCGCTCTAGGTTTTTTTCGAAGAAAAGCTGCTAGTCATCGTCCATTACGGTATTTAAAATTTTTTTTAAAGGGTTTAAGTTCTTTAGTTATTTCGAAATGTTTAAATCTGTTTTTAGCTGAAAACTTGGATGTCTTTGAAAAATTTGTTTAGAATTTTATTGTGCGTGCCTCTTCGAAAAAGGGATGTATGGCGATATCTGTGCGACTGCCAGGCGAACATGATATGAAGACTGAACACTATATTGTAGAATACGGTGAAACAGGAAGTGCTGTTAGTTTTACCCTCTATTCAGGTTCTATAGAAATCGATGATTGTTGTCGTTTTGATAAACAACATCGTTAGCGTGGTATTGAAATCTTTTGCTTTAAGCGCTTGTGGTAGTAGCGATATTGTGAATTTTTACGTACAAAAAAGAGCTATTGATTGAGTGACGAATGAGTTTAGATGATTGATTAAAGGTGAAAGTGATCGAGGCATAGGTTGGAATAACGTCATATTATCCATTTTTGTCAATTTCCTCAATTAGTTTTATGATGTTCAGATTCGCTTAGAGAGTAGTCCGTACTCATTTCGATCTCTGCCGCTACTTATTGAGCATTATTGTTCACATTCGTGGGTTTATCTGTTTTACTGGTTTTAATTAGTTTTTTTCCGTTATTGTTTTCTTAAATTCATCGTTATCGAGTTAGGAAACTCACTGTTTACTTATTACTTGTTAAGAGAGGAGCTTCAAGTTCGTCTGCGTCTTCCAACTGCTGTTATGTTATGTCGGACCACCAAAGAGCTGCAATCTGTGGCACTTTTGGGTCAAGGTGAACATGTCATTTAATTTCTATAATAGCGTTTTACATTGCGCATAATAAGGGGAGAAGATGTCCTTGATCTTTTTTACGGGCGTTACGTTGATGGCGACTCGTCTTTCTACTGAAGTGATAGAAAATTACTGTGCGAAACGTAGTCTCTTCAGTTCTATGCTATTTTTACTTCATTTGCTTTTATACATTCATTTAGTACTTTTTCGAACTCGTGATTTTTGCTTTCTTTCATACTTAGGGATGTTTCTTAAGTTATTCTTTCACAATGATGACAATGTCTTTATCTTCAAGAAAATTTTTGGATACTGAAGTTCTCCTAAGATAACGTAACATGATGGTATCCGATAAATCACAGTAGAATGTTCTGAGTGGAATTACATCAAAATGACAAATGTTGTTGTTCTCTTACTGATTTGAACGCGCTCTATGTTATGCTCTCTAATATCTTCTTTTCCTTCGATTCCTACTTAGCACTGTGTTTTCTGAACATGACTCTATTTCTGATTACTGTTTTGTTATAATATTCTTTACTCGAAATGTGCTCTATCGATTCATAATGAGAAGCACTTCAACATTTCTTTCATTGTCTAGGACCTACTAGTATATTTTCGACGCTTTTTTTAAATTTATGCGTAATTAGAAGACTCACTAGCGTTTAAACAGTTGTTGAAGGCCATTCATTTCTTTTTCTCGAAGGATCGTTGCCAACTTGAAGAAGAAGGTGTAATATCGTAGGAATGGTCTTAATACTTGACTGAATGGGAGTTCGTAAACCCTGAACAGCTGTCCAAATTGTTTGTGCTGTTCTCTCAAAGTGCAACATTTTATGTTACAACTGAATGCTTTAATCTGGCAATAGAATTGTGAATGAGATGGGAATAGGACGCAACTGTCAGTGTAGGGGTTAAAGGTAGCATGCGATATGTCCCACAGTATGACTGTTTCATTAGTAGATGGGAAAGGTTTTTATTTTGTAAAAACCAGTAAGAGAACAAAACTAGTATTAAGCAGAAGATTATATTCAATGGCCTCAGAACCGTTTCTTACTACGATTATTTTTTAGCCGTTTTATCTTTAAATTACCTACGTTACATTAAGTGTTTTTGTGCTTCGACTAGACTTTTTGGACCTCTCGGGTCTCACTGAGCATATCTATTTCACTTTATAGAAAATCGTTAGTACTTTTTTATAGAAGAGAATCCAAGGGCATCTAAAAGTGTCTAATTAAGATTACAAGGAACATTAGTCTAAATGTTGTAAGTGTCATTGAAGCGTTTCACCTAGTAAGTTGCGTATTAGTGTACCCTTCCAGGCTCTGAAGAAGGCGATACTGCCGAAACGTCAGCTACTGTTGTATTGTATTGTGTTTTTCTATGGAAGTACATGTATGCTGTTTAAAAACCTCGCGATTGCTGAACAAAAAAAACGACACATTCATATTCCAATTGGAAACTGTAACTAAATGTTTTTTCTTCACATCACACATCGCTATCATTTTTTTCAGTAGTGCTGTAACTTAGCCATAATCTTAGCCTTTGTTAAGAATCGTATGTACCACTCATGAAGTTATTAAGTGGTTCTATATGCCTTTGTATCTCACCAATGTAGAGGATACATGACTAGCAAAAACTTGTCCTTGTCGTATTGTTTTTTAAGAGGTTATGCGCGCTTTTCTTCTGACGGCATGTTTTGCAGATAACTATCGGTAATCATTAATCTTCATGTCAGAATTATTAGGGTTAGACAGACTGTTTTCTTTTGCAGCTATAGTTTGTCATCCGAGGAACAGTTCTCACCGTGAACAGTCACTAAACCGCTGATAATCTCTTTTATCTTGAAGACATAAAGTATTCAGCAGTTCAAAAATATTTTTGTAAGAAAGTTTTTCTACAAACTTTATTTCAGTCACTTTTTTGAGACCGCTGCAGATTGTTGTTGTTATTGAAATCCAGTTGTAAAGTGAAAAAGACTGTGCCGTAGGATAATAATCCTCATGGATTATCGTCATCGTAAAACACAGATGACCTTTCGAAACACGATGTGTTATTGATGACAAAAAGCCCTCCCGTTAAAACGGGCAAATCATTTTCGAGTTATGAAGTCCAAGATGGAATATTCTCGAATATTTGCCATTGTCGTTTTCCCTCTCAGCAGTCGCGAGGTTGTTAAACGGCATACGTTTACTTCCACACAATAACACATACAACACAATCGTAGCTGACGTTTCGGTAGAATCGCTTTCTTCAGAGCCTGGAAGGGTATAGTGATAGGCAGTTACTATGTCGAAAGCTTCAATGGCACATACGGAAGGTGAGAATCTAAATGGTAGTCAAATGGTCAACAGCTTCTCGAAAAACCCACCGTTTTCCATTGTCTAATGAGCATTTATGCTTGACTTAACGGGAAAGGCTGAAGTTCTCGGAAGTAATCACTTTTTTTAGTTAGCATTAACTGGAGAATTATTCATTGTTATGTTCTTAAATTTCAAAGCTAAGAAAAGGTTGATAAGACCCTTACTGTATACGCCTAAGTTCCATACGAATTAAGTTCTTATCAGCCTCGTGTTAGCTTTTCAATAAATAAGTACTTTGTACTGAAATTAGGTGAAACTTGGTATACAAAGGTGTTATTTGGCAATGTTCGTAAGTGCTCAGCGTCATTTTTTCGACTTTACTTCAGTCGTGCAATATCCCATTTTTCGAATGACACTGTTCAAGGGCAATTCCAATTTTACCAAAATGGGAGGAATATTTCAAATTCACAAGGGAGGTCCAAGTGTTTCTTCCAAGTTGGAGTTCAGCTGTTCTCATGGGTGCTGCAATTTTGCATATATTAAAGGTGTTTATCTATATTAAGTTCTACAGTATCTGTTATAGTGATTAACATACCTGTCTCTTTTTGATAGCCTACCATTTACGAGGCTATTCTGCTGATTTATGTATGGACTTGACATATTAGTGGGAATCACTATGAATTTGATTTCCAGGAGATAAAAAGATTACAACACTGAGAATTAGAACATTAATCACAATACGTGTTTTCTGTGTCACGCTCACTTATCACTTTTTCTTAGGAATTTCTTAGGGAGGGATTAATATATCGGATTCAGCGATATGTATAGATTTATGTGTTGTTTATTTACTATTTATTTATATTGTATATATCATGTATATTATTATATTATATTGCTATTATTATATTATTCTATATCGTTATTATATATTATTTTATTACATATGTTACATATATATAAATGTTATATTATTATGTATTTGTTTATTTTATTTATTATTATTTTATCTGAGTATGTGTGTTATGACTGTGTCGTATATCATATTATTTTGTGTCATTCCAACTATACGGTCGTAGACTCCACATCCGCGTCGAACCAGGCCTCCCGTTCCCCAAGGGGCTCTGTAACTTTGTACTAAATTTACATGAATAAAAGGGTAATGCTCTTGGCGTTGATCAATCCCCCAGGGATGCTCCATGCATTCGACTTGATTAAGCATCGTTTGGAGGTAATTGAATGCATATCTGGCTTTTACAATGACTCGCGGTGGTCTACCAATCTATCGAACCAGTGCTGCTATCCTCGTAGACAAGTCTGGTACCATTTTGCCGACTCCGGAGGTATGGAAGCCTCGGCGGGCCGTGGGCGCCGGGGTCGATTCCACGTGTGTGTTGCAGGGCGTCTACGATCATTGTGCCACACGCTCCTTTCTACACAAATTTACTTGAGAGGATGGAAACGCTCAACTGATACGTCGTTAGATCGCTACAAGTCATATGAAGCAAATATGGTTTAACCACTACATCCATGCTACGAATGGAGTCGATTTCACGGCGCAGCTCTCAAAGACCGATCAAAGCCTGAAGCTATCTTTTATCCTTTATCCCATCTCGTTTTACAGAAATAAGAGTTCCATTATATTGTCTTACTGGAGCGTTTTCACTCATGTGTAATGTCTCTCATCTTTCTCCTAACAATGTTCTGCATCCCATTTCTCTGAATTATTTCCCTCGTTTAGACGATTCTACTGTTCTCACTGTTTGTTCTCATTATATCGGAAAAGTGTCATATTCAGATTGATTTAATGTGATATATTTTCAATGTAGTTTAGTGTGGTATTGTTTTTTTGAGGGGAATTGCTTAAAGGCTGAATGCAAAAAGCTGCTTCTTCGAGAAGTGCAGTGCATTGGTTTGCACTTCTTTTTTTGTGGGAATGTCGCCTAATGCTTTGCGAAACTCGTTCTGCATTTAACGTAAATTCGCGATAATGACGTAGAATTTTGACCAGATTCCAGTAGTTGGCTTAGGCTTAGGATTTTTCGAATGCGTCCCTATATGAAAGCGTAGCGAACAGTTAGTTCACTTTACTGTTACCCGTTGCACACAGCGTCAATGTTCTCGACGGTTCTCTCATCTCGTCGCAAACGGTGTGCATTGCGTGTCCTCTTTCATCTCGATATCGGGAATTATAACACTTGCGATTTTCCACTTTTCTCTCCGGTGAACCGCGAATCAGGTTGGATTCGTTGCTATCATCCTACACTCGCTTCATAAATGTTGTCTTTCCTGCGTATATGTTTTGCAGATTTTCCTATATCTGTGAGGTCATGGTCATTCTCACTTGCTACTACTTCTAATCGTTACGTGCTAGTACAGATATTGTTTAGTGTAGTTGATTTGTCTTCCAACCCTTTTCGTCGGATCCTGAGTGCAGTCGTTGTGAACTTCTTCCACGTATTCTCCGCCCACTATAAAATTGCGCAGCATTAAGGCGTACTGAGTAGTTTCCGGTTGAAATTTCGCTGCCAGACTTTTGATGAGAGGCTATGTTGAGGGAGAAAACTTGATGAAAACACATGTGCAGAGTCTCACTACGGCGAAGTGTATTTCTTTTACAGTGAAATCTCATTTTAATCATAAATGGGCTTAAAATATTGGGTCCAAAATACAGGAACCTTAAGCGTCTTGTCTAATGCTTTCATTGTAAATTTTTATATTTTTTTTGTATTTTATATGACCCGTCCTCATGTCTACTGTGCGGATCTCAGCACTTCCCACATTAGATTCGTTTCCTGGTATCCATTGACCATGAAGATGTTACAAGTTTTTACGTGTGGCTTCGGTTGCTGCTTGAGAATTTCGTTGATTTCGTAGAATGCTGGTCGAGCAGTCCCCTTGCAGTTCTGAAATAGCTGGGCAGGATCGTTGTTAATTAGATTGCAGAGTGATTTTTTTCCTAGACAATTCTGGTACCAATTTCCCTACCCCGGAGGGTCGTACTTGTGTGAGACGACATGAGCCTGTTTGTTTTACTGACACAGCAAATAGGTATATATTGTACATATTTATATATATATGCTTTTGTGCGTCACTGTGTGTATACCTAAGAACTGAAACGATTTATGATTTCTGCTTGAAATAGGAAGGTAAAAGCCTTTAACAAATAAAGCGCTTCCTTTTTTGAACTTGTTATACTCAAAGATACACTTAAACGAGCTTTGCTAGGTTGAAGACTTGTTTTCAAATTTTGTAAGATCCAATTTGTACATAGTTAAGTAGAACATGACTTCTCTGATGTTTGTCTTATTGCACAAATTTGAGAAACCGGGGTAGCATTTCACGTTGTCACTTTCTTCAACAGTTTTTTGCTGAATGATGAGAAAGTTCATCGGTCGGCCAACCTTGTTCTGTTCTAAATCTTAGGTTTTCGCTCAAAGCGATAGAAATCTGTTATGTGAGAACGGTGTTGCGTTGAAATATCTGTCTCGAACCAGCTGCTTTCCATTGTTCGCGTCTGGAATCAACTGAAGAGCGCCAGTTTTGTGAGCACTGGCAAAGTGGTAATGTTTTCAGTGTGTTTGTACAAGAATGATTTAAAAGAATGATGATTTCCTTCCAATTTACATAGTGTGTATTTGTTTAAACATTGTTATCTGTTCATGTAAATCGTGAAGTTATTATATCAGCCAGTGCTTCCTAGGAAGCTATCAAATCAGCTAGAGCTTCCACTTATTGTTTAAGTGCGGAATTGTTGTTTTCGATCTTTTTTCACATTATTATTGACCTATTTTCCATTCATTTTCCTAACCATGGATTTTCGTATCGCTGGTTTCAGAAAACCTGCTTTCTTTGTGATGGAAGCTGCAGAATGAAATTGAGCACCGTCGGTGAATTCATTTCTAGCGGCTTACTCGCCTATATAAAAGTTGTTATAGTGGTAACTTGCAATTATCTTTAAAATATCGGAAGCCTTTTTCTTTCCATCATAGTTTATAGTACCATCTTGACATATTAAACCAACACGAGGTTGACAAAAATATCTCGGCTAACGTTTCGACTTCTTCGTGAGAGCCGATGATCCAAGTCGATGGTCCACCGCCGTTCGTCTTGTCAAAGACGTTGAAACATTGGCCGAATAAATCTTTTCATTAACCTTGTTTTTGCTTAATAATCCAAGAAGGTATTGTTTATTAATGCCGAGGTTATATAACGATCGGTTTGAAAAGCGTGCTGTTTACAATCTTCATTCACTTCAAGTGATTATTTATGAAGTTATTCTCATGACTCGTCCTTGTTCGACCGAGTGACCTTCATGTTGAGTATTTATTCTCGGGCGCGTATGTCATAATTGTCCCATTTTCATTGAACATGATGACGATGAAGAATAAGAAGAAGGAAGGAGATCTAAGGCGATTCACATAGATCATCTGTATTGTGCTTATCATTTCATCAATCTATCAATGTTTACATTTCGGCTGGCGAAATCACCTATCACTACTGAGCGGTCGACAATTCTTCCATTGTAGAGTGGAATTATAGCTCCAAACCAGTATGTCCATTATGAGAAATGATGTTACTAAGGAATTTTGTCAAGTAGAAAAAGATTGCGCGTTCAGTCCACAGACTGTGATGGTTATCCGTGGGAAAATACCTGAAATCTTACTGATAATTGTGTACTATTTCGATTGATGTCTGTTATCTTCGCCGTCACTATAACAGTAGTTTTTTTTCGTACATTCTTTATTGTGAAATGTACTCGTCCACCAATTTTTTTTTTCCGAAAGCCTAGCACTGTTCTACACTGGAAACTCAAGAACACTTGGTTTATCTTCGTTGTTAGGTCTTTTATACTGCCCTGTAACTCTTCTCTTTGTATTCTTTCTTTGATAAGCTTACACGAGGTTGACAAATAATTTCTATTTTGCTAACGCTTCGACGTCTTCGTCTTCATCGGAGTTAATGGTCCACACATTTCTTCTTTATCTCGATGCGGCGTCGAACCATACTAGCCCTGCAGCGCTCTCAGCGTTCTCTTCTTTTTGGTTTCTTTATATTTTTATCTTCTGCAAAATTAGAGTGTGTAAATGTGCTGGTTCACAAGCGGGCGTCACGTGTGTGCGTCGTCGTGATTTTCCACTTTCTTTGTGATAACTGCTCTACACTTTTCTTTTCCAATATAAAACTCTCTTTTAGGATTCTTTTATCTTCGTAGATTTAGTCGAGTTTTATATGTGTATTCGGAAAGTTTGACATTCGAACTAAAACAGTGGTGGAATGCCGATTAATGTCATACTTGTTTTATTTTTATTATTTCACCACCTCACAGGAAACAAAGGCCAATTGTTCCCGCCTGGTTATTATGTCGCCTGTTTGTTAGATGCAGCTGCTTTACAACTAGTGATCTGTGTAATGAAGGTGAAAGGCTACTTAAGGACTTAATAGCCTTGACTGTAATTGGCTGAAGAGGACCCATGTGTCACCACTGACAACAGCGGGAAGGTGTTCTAGTGGCGGCTGTTGCATTTGTGTCGTAGGAGAATATGTAATTTCATTATCGTCGTCTCAACTATCAAGGCTCAACTTACAAGTCTCACTAGAGAGTGTATTGTGTATGTCATTACTATAGCCAGATGAGATTCTTTCGTCTTCTTTGCAGTAATCAGTAATGTGGTTTAGCATATAAGTAAGGGAGTGGTGGCATAAGTAGTGACACGAGCGTTGTTTACGTTGTCATTAATGGCAAAGGTGTTGCTAACGCTAGGATTCTCGTGTGATGAGAAACACTCGAAATGTATGCGAGGTAGACGTTAACATGCATAAATACCTGAGAATCGACGGAGTAGTATGCTAAGTGCGCGGTTCTCAAATATTTTCGAGTTTTATGCCCTGCGGTGTTAAAGTACCTTATCTACTGGGCGTTTGACTGCAAAGGAATAGATATTGATAGTATTCTTTAAAGAACTATAAACATACGTAGTTTTTCTGCATTGTTTTTGCTCGAGGGGAAATCGATTAGAAATCTGGTATGTTTGATTTCATAATATTCGAAAAGAGATGGTAAATGTGTCATTGATGAATCATGATGTTGCTTGCATTTTTTTTATATGGAGAAAAAAGTACACGTTGTTGATCTCTGTGGATAGTACTGCAAAAATAATGGATCTCACATAGAAGCTCACCTAGTGGATGTGTGTTTAAGCTGTACCGTGTCTGACTGAGGTTAACTAATAGACAAGTCAGCTTCAGTGATTCTCATACGAGTATACTAAGAGTTAATCTACTCCCAGAGGTTTTGCAGCGCTTATCTAGTAACTGGTAGCACTACTAGGTGACTGATGTGAGTGCATTAATGCATCTACGCTTTTTTAGGTTTTAGTTATTAAAAAAAAAACTCACACGAATAGCTATTCTATTTTAAATGCCTTATTTCTTTTGTAAGAAAATGCGACAACACAGCATAAGAAATTGCTATTTTCCCAGTTTTTAAAAAACTATAGTGGTTCATGAATATAGAAAGTTTTACCAGATTTTTTTTCGAGTTTTTTCTAGCGTAGTAGTAAAATCTGATAGGATCGAAATCAATCTTCTTCCACTAGTACTTCGTTCTAGATTCCTCTCGTTTTTTTTCGTTTCGCTTCATTCTTTTTCAATCTCAAGATTGCCAGTGTATTTTTTAGTTCTTGAGAAAGTTGTGAGCACTCAGCGAACATTAAGTCTATATGCGTTCCTTGTAAATCTTTTTGCTTCGTTTGAATTTTCGTACTGCTTGGGAGCAGTGAACTGTTAATGGGAACAAGTAATCTGAATGAATGACGTTTGTTGCGTGACCTATGTGAGTGCTAGGCCATTATACGAATTAGACATAATGGATCCGCGCTTACTGTCTTAAGGGTTTTGACCTTTTGGGTTCTTTTTTCGTCTTGGTGAGTGGACCATTCCATCTTGGAATTAGAACTTCAAAGTGAGATTGTTCTGTTATGGTTCAATTCTATGTTTGAGTTTTTGCTTGTTTTCTTTTTTTATTGGTGCGATATTTGTGCTCATTGTTTTTTTTCTGGTTATATAAACTTGATAGTTTTTTGTCCAACCAAATAACCTGGTTATAAACAGTGGCTTTGGACTTGCTTTAAATAAAACATTCGAATAAGACATAAGATAACGTTTTCATTTTTCGAAGATGTAACAAACATCCCTTTACTTGTTTTCGGCTTCTGTTTACTGCTGCTATCGGTATCCTCCGTATTTCCAGATTTTTGGACTAGCGAAGCGGCTCTATTGAGGTCAACACCACTCACTTCAGAGATGAGCACCCAGTCGACGTCATTTATGAAGTTAGTTTTTCTAAAAATGCATAGCTTTACCGTAATACCTTGTAATATCATGATTGAGTTTGGTTGTTAGCAGCTCTATTTTGTTAATTTTATTCTAGCCTCGATGAAGGCATCCCAGTATTCGCACCTTCCTATCAGTCTCCACCAGATTACAGAAGTAATATAGACATATTAAATAAGGCTTTGGTGAGTCTTTTAAAATGGTTATTGACATCAGCACGGTGCCATTTAGCGTTGATTATGCCCTTTAACCTGCTGGCGACGGCGTGAGTCACCTCTGACTCATTCGCACCTGAAAATAACTGCACTATTCAGTATGCCTTTCAACTTGGAACAGACGTATCTGAGATCATAATAAAGTTTATTAATTTAAGTAGCAGCGAATAGGAAGACAGACTACAGATCTTTATTTAATCTACAAATCTTCAGTTCTAGATCTTAAGGACTTTACTGCAGAATGAGAGGCCTGTAACAAAGCAGAACTTCTCTTATTCTACGGCAATAAAATTCTAGTTTTCTGGAGAGCATAGAGCATAATTCTGTTCTTGTTTTACTAAAGACCTGTATCTTACGTAAAGAAACGATTTCTCAATTAGGAAATTATACAGCAAGACACGATGGTGTCTCGTAATCTTCGCCTGGTGTTTTCAGCGATAGTGTTTGTCTTCAAAAACTGAAACTAGATCGAATCATTTGTGGTTTTTTTTTGAAATTTTTTCGAGTAAATTTGAAAGTACAGTAAAATTTTAGCAAAACATTTGCAGCATTATAGAGATAGACCAAAACTTCTTCCTAAAGTATATGAAGTTCTGTAGTCCTCAAGTAAATTAGTCATCAAAGCGGTAGATGACGAAAACTAGGCGTCGTTGCCAGTGTGTTAATGTGACACGCATAGTTAACAACATGAAGTGTTTGATGTTTCTGTTTTCTCATAATGGTTTTCTGTTTATCAATGAGCGCTGTTTAATGGGGCAGAGGGTGAGTGGGGTGGGGGGGGGGGGGGGGGTCTTTCTATTTTTACGGACTAGAACTTCAGTGTTCCAATACCAGTTTTGATAAGTAACAATTCAGTGTTTTTGGAATAAAATTTTGCTTAATGCTTATCTTCTTACTTAATAATGCTTGCTTATGTAATTCCAAATAAATCAATTTGCTTACAACAGCCAAAGAAACGATTATCGTCGGGTCGTAGCATGGATGATTCCCGACTGGCGACAACATGCATAGATGCAGATTTTCTTAGTGCAGTAAACATTCGAACTGATATTAGAACGAATTCGCCGCCAACGAAACATGATCGGACGGAAGGTAGTGCTAACTCTTTTTAAACTTACTCTTAGTTACTTTAGTGAGGGTTGATTTTCTATGGAAAAACTTTTTATTTCTGTATTATAAAAAATGTCTTCATTTTGAGACTGTTCCTTCAGCAAATAATCTGGCAGTTTTCTGTTTTCTTCCCCATGTTTTTTTTCGATTTTTGAGGTGCAATCCGGAATTGCTGACGTCATTTCTTCTTGCTTTCTATGGCTAGTTAACATCTCGCTTCAAACTCAGGCTTCTTTTGAACTTTTGTTCTGGAAATAATTCAGAAAGAAAACTATGCGCGCGCTCTTTAAGCAATGTTTTTTGAGTATGTTGTGTGCTTGTTTTTATTTTCCGTAAAGAATGATATTTGCTATATATATTGAGATATTGACCTTAGCTGACAACGTAAATTTCCAATGAATACGTTTAACGAGTCCTTTGGACAGATAATGTAGCTTTTTTTTAGTCTCACCTGTCAGATCCGGGCACATTTCACGATCCGAACGACGAACCCAATCGGTGCGCACAAAGAGTGGTGAGTCTAAAGAACTAGGTTATTTCCATTCTCTCGGATAAATTATTATGGATTACTTGTGGTCTTGTTTTCTTTGCAAATGTACAGCTTTTAGTTCTTTCTTAAGGACTTTTTCGATAAGCAATAATAACTATGCCAAAGTCGTTTTTACTACTTATGCTAATTATATTGATCGTTTCTGAGTTCTGTTCTACTGTAAAAAATGTTTACAGGGAGCTAGAACTATAAATATCGATTTTTTTAGCAGCCATAGAGAAACGTCTATACTTTTCGTGCTTTTCGCCTCTTTTAAATCATTTTTTAGGCTTAGGTGCAAAGGAAAAAAAACTCTAGTTCTTTTCTAGTTCTTTATTTTGTTTTGTTTCATGTTCTCAACAATGCTAAGCAATTATTTATTTGATTAAAGTAGAAGAGATGGAAAATATTCAGTGAACTCTGTTCTGTTCAATAGTGTTTTTTGTCGGCACAAGTTCTATAAAAGTTACGTCCTCAGTTTCTTTAATCAAAGTACATCAACCTATGTTTATGGTTTCTTTGTTGTTTTCATACTATTAGGTAATTCTAAACAGTCGTTATCGATTTTCGATATGGTTTCCAGTCAACACGTTTTACAGCGAAGAAATAGGGGGACGATATTGTTGGCCAGCATCGGCCGGCTCGTGCTGCGCGCGTAGTAAGCCCCGGACTAAGTCCGGCACGATTTCTTATAGTCAGTGACATGCGCTATCATCACATTTACAACGTTGACTCTGTCTGTTCCCTTTGTTGCTTAACATCCTTAGCTTTTTGTAGTATTTTAATCTGCTGTCTTCAAATTAATTTTCGTTACACTGATTAGTGATGGATGCGAATCTAAGTAAATATAAGAACGACCAGTGATACAAACAAACCGTTGCCGTTCCGTTAGCAATGAGAGGTGATGAAGATCCAGGTATAAGGTCGTTGTTTTGAGGAGATTACTTTACGATCAGCGTAAAAACCTATGCACCCTACTGTTAACCACTTTTCTAGGTGATTTTACTAATTCTAAGGAAACAACTGGGATTCTTAGTCAATTAGATTAGTTTTAAGCAGTTATATTAATTACTTTTTTATATCTTAAGCAAATGAAGTACTTTGTTTAGCATCATTTATTTTGCAGCTTTAGTAATTCTCTATTTCTCTGTCACACAACAAAACTTCGTACTTCTAGTGACTGTTTTGCACAACTTTATGACTTTGTACGACTTTGATCTAGTTTTTTCATTTAACTGAAGAAAACGAATTCTAGATGTTTAGTTTAAATTTCTGAATTACGTACTAGTTTAAGCTTAAAATGATAGTTACCTCGCGCCTTGCCTGAATGATAACGAAAGTAGCACAACCACTCAACCACTATGATGCTGAGATATTTGCGAAACTCCGGACCGTAGGTGTCTGCGGTGAGGAACAAATGCGCTATTACCCTTTCTAGGAGCTAACGCGTTCACCACCACACCATGCGGGTCCTTCGTTTTGCCTGTCTCTCAGCTAGTTGTATCAATCTTTTGCCATCAGCAATCACACGCCAGCGGGATCGATCTGAGGAGCCCAAATCGGCAACGAACCCAGTTAAGCGGAGGTTGTAGTCGAAATCATGATGTTAACTTTTTATTTACTGCCTATTACATTTTTTCATGGCACGGTATTACGTGTGATATAACCACTATGATGCTAATATATGAGACAAAAATAATACAATTAATGAAAATCTGTGAAGCACTTCGTGGATTTGCTTCATCAGTCCGGTGTTTACTTAATTGTATAGTTTCATCATCAGTAATTTGGATTCATTCTCTTTACAGTGAATCCACCACCAGTATCTGTTGCATTATCCACTGGACGTAAATCATTCCTGAAATCGTTGTTCTTTGGAAACGGTTCGAATTCGTCACAAAATCGTCGTGCTCCAATTAATCAGCTGGCACAGTGTCAATACTTCGTGCCTTTGGAGAAGGAGGCAGTACGAAAGTGAGATTAACACGTTTTTTTTTGTTGTTGTTCTTCTTGTATTTTCCTATTTTTCCCTATATTTTTCTTCTGAGCATTCTTAGCATGGCACATAAATGGCTCTAGAACTCTCCTGTTGTCGTGAAACACTGTTATGGAAATATTCCCTTTCGAGCATTCGTTTATAGGAAGTTTTGTGGTTTATTTCATAGAAGTAACACTGCTAAAATGATAAAAAGAATATGTTCTACACTAACGGAAATGGTGGCCCAATTTCAACGAGAAATAAAGATAATCAAAGCTGTAACTGAAATTGAAGATGGCACCTATAGATTAAAAACACGGCTGGGAGAAAAACGAAATGAAAGACCCGCATGGTGTGGTGGTGAACACGTTAGCCCCTGGCAAGGCTGATAGTGGGTTCGATCCCCACCGCGGACGCCTTCGGTTTGCAAATATCTCAGCATGATTTTGGTATTATTGAAAGTTGAAACAATACCACGACAAGCAAAGGATTTTCAACAAGTGAATGTCAATAACATTTCTGTCTAGCGAGAAAAACAGAAAGCGGGAACACAATTATTGTCCATTTCCTTCATTTCTTTGCTAGTCTTGGAACATAGTATGTTAGCATCGGTCGTTGCTAAATACTATAATCGCTAGGTGCTTTTCATTTCTTTATTTACATTTTCCGTTCGATTTACCATATTTTGTTTAGTATTTCGCCATAGTTGGTTGGCTCCTCCTTAGTGAACTACACTTTTGGCTCAAACATTGAATAGAAAGTGTTTCTTAAAGAAGTGTTAGTGTTCATTTGTTTCGAACAAACAAATTCTGATCACTAGACTGGTGCGTGAGAGGTATAAGTGGAATCCTAGTCGTGTATGCTTGGGTCATTCTATAATTCACGCGCTCACAGGTGACATAGATGATACCCTTATTATGAGTTTTGTAGAAAACCATCTAAAAGTATGACGAAAACTCTTTGTATACGTCGAATTGTTGTAATGCTTAGCATGCCTATTAGGCTTAATCGGGTTTTCATTGTGTACTATGATCGCTTGAGAAAGTGGAAAGGTTTTTTCTCACAAAATATCGTTGACATTTTGACATCATTTGAGTTGGTATTTCTTGTAAATACGCTCCTTTTTTTCAAGCTATAAAGTGCATTCAAGGTTGTATTAGTTCTCGAATTATGTTCACGAATTCTCACAAAAACTGGGATGCTGTTCATATCCCTTGAGTGCGCCGAACCCACTCGAAAGCATAGCGTGCTATACAGACAAATAGAGTGTGTATGCGTAAATTATTCCGTTTTTTTACCTTGTATGTTTTATGTGGGTGCATAGAAATCTGTTGTAACGTATTGTTTGCTCATATCGGGGTTGTTTGTTTCTTGACATTTGACACTTCAACGGCCCATCTTCACTGGTTGTATTTTGCTGGTTAAGCCATTGTGGCTCCCTGGAATCCCGAGGTCAGCGTGGCCAAAGTCCGCCCCAGGTCTTCACCACCACGGGTAGTCGTGGCCGTCGTGGATCAGAGGGATATTTGCCACCATGCGACTTGTTTGATACCAGAACAGTGGTGGATCCTGGTACTCGTTTACTGTTGGTTGGGCTTCCTGATCGAAACGCCGGACTCCTCAGCTTGGGAGACTGCCGAGGGTATTAATACCCCCGGTGTACATCGGAGTCCAACACCCAGGAATACCTCCCAGTCACGTTGAGGCGGTAAATCGTTGGAGGGGATTGTTTGTTTCACGTCAAGCAAAGTGTAGCGCGGAAGCACTAAGATAACTTCCGGATTGTCTGTCCTACAGTTTTGTTACACTCACTGTACGCTTTTCTGTTGTCTGAAAATAAGGTCGTGAAGTACACAGCGACCCTAGTTCTGATGATACGAGTTAATTTTTACCGATCAATGTTCACTGATATCCCAGAATCTTTCGACACTATACCAAGATACAGGCGCGCCATCATTTATCTTTCACTAGGGAACACGGAGTGCTGTGGAGATAAAAAGATGAGGGCTTGCACTTTTATTGCTAATAGATGTTGAATAGTACTCTTCTCTGTTGGAAACTTTAAAGTTTTTTAACTTTAAAGTTAAAGAAACTTTAAAGAAAAACTTTAAAACATTGTTGACTTTATCAAAGCTTCCCATCTATATTGAACCGTTGTTATTCAATCGCAAATGTTTACAGTATCGTATGGGAAATTATTACATATTTGTTAGAATTTAAAAAGACTCACTTTTTAGAACACTTTTCATAGAACCTGAGGCGCCAGTATTAAGAGTCGGAAGTTGTTTCATAGTAAGTAGGTTTTCGAGAAGTGTGTGTAGTTATGTTGAAGTAGATGTATTTGCACAGGCTAGGTTAAAAATCGTCATAAAACCCATTTCTTCATCGTTGTGATCGCTGTTGTTGCCATTATTTATTACTGTTACTTCTACTGGTATTGAAAGTGATGTGTTGTGAACACTACTTGTTTACAAGAATAGTGTCAAAATCTGTCCGTCAATTTGCAGTTGCTTTTATATGGCGCAACCTAAATTTAAAGAAAGCATTCGATTCTTTCCAAAGAGCGTTACAGTGGTGTCTAGAGAGTTTCGGGCGTAATATGGCTAGTTTTCTTTTCCTAAGTTTTTCTTTTTTTTAGCTCGAAGTCTGCCTTCGAAATTAGTTCGACGTCGCGTAACGACAGCTTAATGAAAAAGCATGCTGAAACGAGTATAATGAGTACGTTCAAGCCGAGTTATGATGAAGGTATTTATTGTTTATAATTTAATTATTTACCTGGTTAATTCGTCATTCACAAAAATTCCAGAAACTCGTCGTGTAAAATCTCTTTCTCACTGTGAAAAATTCCTTTTTGGTAGTTTGTGTAATCCAATTACATCTACCTCACTAACGAGGTTGATTAAAGCCAAGTTTGTTTGTATCGCCGATTTTAGACTTTTAAAGCTTTCGAAAATCAGGGCGCGTGTGGCGCAGTGGTCGGAAGCGCCCTGCATCACACGTGGAACCGATCCCAGCGTCCATGGCCTACCAAGCCTTCCATCCCTCCGGGGTCGAAAAATTAGTACCAGACTTATCTGGGGGGATAGCAGAGTTGGCGCGATGCATCTGTAGGCCACCGGAGGACATTGTAAAGGCCAGGTATACATTCGATCCCCTCCGACAGTCCCGTAAATGGAGTAGAATCGCGCATCCTTTAGGAGCTGATCAATGCCGAGAGCTTTATCCTTTTATTATTTTATGCAAAAATTCGCATATATCATCCATGTTGTTTTGTTAGGAATTTTACGATTTTTCTTGCTAATAAAATGTGCTCAGACATGACGAATCAGATGGATTCTAGCAGTTGCACTTATTACTCAATCATATCTTTTTTCTTCTGAACAAATCAGCTTTTTTCAAATAATTAGCAAGTCCCTTGAAATATAGTCTTTCATGTTCCTTTTAGAACGATTTATATGGAATCACTATAGGCTTTTGGGAAAGTCGATATATCGTGTTAGAAATTTGCATCATAAACTCGGCTCAATCTAACAGAAATGTTCAGTCGCAATGAAAGCTTGCAACCCATAGGCCACTCCTTAGAAAAGTCTTTTGCGCTCGTGGACCAACTAATATGAATCATAATAATTGATCGAATAGGCCGATATCCTTCTGGAAATGAAATTGCTTGTTTTGAGCACCCTCTTGGATTGTTGTTATTGGGTATTCGTTTGTTTATCTGTCTAGTTGTTTTTTTTTTGCTATAAAATGAATATCTTAGTGAGGTCATATCAAGGTATTGGCACCTCATGACGTCTTTATTTATTGTGTCATCTTTTAAAAAGTGGGGGTAAAAAAGGGTGCACCCTGAAGGAGTTGCTTATTATTTAAAACAGCTTGCATAATGTTTCTAAAAAATGAAAAAGATAAAACTGATGAAGCAACATAAAGCCGCTTCAATTTAGTGATTTTCAAAATTTTCGAAGTTTAAGTATCATTTTTACTTCGTTTGCCGTCTTACTCTGAAGACGTAAGAATTCCATGAGTAACTACTTCATTACAGACGTTTCATTGTCGTGTTTACAATAATATCAATATTAGAACATGTGAGTCTGTATAGTAGCACTTGTGTTCTAAAAATAATAGCCTAGTGATTTTTAGAATTTCTGAAGTTTTCTAAAAATACTTGGTAATGATTAATTTAATGCAACTGCTACTTTTGTTCTTGATTTCAGTAGTGATGTCAGCTCGAGTGTGCCCGTTGCCGATGCGTAGAGAGCGTAGTGATCTTTGTGCATCGTCAGTGATGAGGCTGGCCAAGCACACAGAGCATAGTCCTGGACCGACTTGCGTAAAGAGCATCGGCTTAAAACTCGAACCTCAAAAGCATCAAGTTTCACCGAAGCGAAAACCACTACGGCCACCAGAATTTGCTAATGATCCGATGATGATCAACAATTGTATTGATGAGCTTAGGAGGCGGTGAGTGCATGTTTTTGTTAAGAACTGTTACTCTTTTCACATTTACTGGTACCCGTTGGTGACGATATCTTTTTATTCTTTTTATTCCCTTTATTTTAGATTAGAGAACACAATTTTTCTCAATCTTACCCCGTACTGGTATGTGGTAGGGAATTGTGCTGACGTTCTTTTTTAGAAGTGTACACATTCTTACCGTATTCCCAGTTATCTTCACGTTAACCAGATCGTATAATAACAAGCCATAAGGCATAGTTGCATTAAATAGAATGTTTTATGGAAGCAACCAGTGGTTCCGGTTCCTAGTTTTCTCATATTTTTCATAAATTTATGGGTTGAGTACAGTAGTATTTATGTTACTCGCCAGACCTCCTAAGCTTTGTCTTCATCACACGCTTTTCTTTATTTTGACGTTGTCGTTGTCAGAGAGCCAGTTTTAAAGCCGCCATCAAACTGGAGGATTACTCGAGGACTATGATGTTATGGCATATGATTTGATGCGATGGCATATGGACGTAGAATAAGGATATTAAGCATTAACTGAAACATCACTTGTCACGTATATTAAACATTTGATGCTAATGGTCCTAAAAAACTAGACTATTTCACTACCATAGTTTTGAAATCTCTGCATTGAAACCATAAATCGGAAATATTCGTAAGCTTTCCCTATTATCCTTCGTAAACACATGCAGTAGTTGTTATCATAAAATGTCTTAAAAATGTAACATTGTAAACCTCTTAAAGAATTGGCTACGAGTCATCAATCAATTATCTGTCAGTGTTTTTTTTCACTTCACGTAGGAAAGATAAAGACTGTTGCGCTTTACAAATATAACGAGCTACTACACCCTAAGTAGAAGCTGGAGAATTGTGGGAGATTTTGCTGTTTATGAAATGAGGGAACAAATTACTTATAATAATCTTTTTTTAATTCCAAAAATTGGTCTTTGGCTCTGTTATCATGTTTTACAATTGGTATCATGAGATCTTTACCTCATTAAAGGCTTCCGTCGAGAAATGAGAAACGTAACTCGGCCGAGGTGCCTTCCATGAGTCAGTTCTCGGGACCTCAAATTTCTTTCAGGTTAGTAGACAATCATTTTAAATACGGATATTTTACTATATTCTCTCTGTATTATTCTGTATATCTTGTTTTCTTTCGCTATCATTTCGATCCCAAATTATTACTGGAAAACTTTTTTTTTGCTAACATAAGTGTGAAGATGGTGGATATCATGGTAAAGTATATTACTGAATTAAGGAGTGAAATTTTTAAATTAACAGGAGAACTTGTGGTATGAGTGTTTTTAAAAATAAATTTTTTATTTTTTCATTTTATTTTATTTTGTTTGATCCGTCTTCACGTCTACCCTGCGGATCCCAGCACTTCTCACATTCGATTCGTTTCCTCGCATCCATTGTCCACGAAAATCTTCTTACTTTTACGTGTGGCTTCGGTTGCTGCTTGAGGATTTCTATTTCATTATAAGTGCCTTAGAATGCAGGTCGAGAAATTTTCCCAGGAGTCCTGAGATATCCGGGCTGGAGCGTCACAATTGGATTGCACAGAATGATTTTTTCCCAAACAAATCCGCTATTTCCGACTTCGGAGAGATAAGAGACTTGGTTGGCCCGGAGCGGAATCGAGCTGGCACCATGTTTGTGATGACGGGCATCACTACTACTGTACTATCCGGCTCCCTATCAAAAATAAATATCCTCATATAACTTCAGTAATGCTGAGATATTTGCAAAACTCCGGCCCGCAGGTGTATGCGGTGGGGAACGAGCGCGCTATTACTCTTTTCGGTGGCTAACGTATTCCCCATCACACCATGCGGGTCTTTCGTTTCGCCTGTTTCTCAGCTAGTTCTATCGATCAACGCCACTAACTATCATCCGTCAACGGGGTTGATCTAGATATCCCAAATCGGCAAGGAACCTAGCTAAGCTGAGACTCCGAACTAGCTGAGAGACAGGCGAAACGAAGGACCCCCATGGTGCAGTGGTGAAGTGCGCTGCTCCCCGGTAAGGACAACAGCGCGTGTTCGTTCCCCACAGCAGACACATGCGGTCCGGAGTCTTGCAAATATCTCAGCATCATTCAAGTTATATTTCGCAATATACCCTGCCATTAAAAAAGGAGTAGGCAGTAAATACTAAGTTAAAATTGTGATTATATCCTCATATAACTGCGTAATTTGACCAAATGTTGTGTGCTATCACACAACACCTTGCATTTCTTCGCTTTAAGCTTTTCCTTTTTTTTTTTGGAAAATCGGTTAAAAACTTATTTAGTTCAGATATATGTAAGAGAGAGCGTTTGTATGAGAGAATGAAGGTTCTAGACACTCAAAAAATGTGCTTAGCTGTAAAAGACGATTATGCGAGTCATAACTATGCGATTCTTCCTATTGCTTTAATTGCTCCTAGCTTTATTTTATGTATGCAGGCCTCGCCAAAATGGCGATAGCAGTCAACCAGTTGGCGTTGAATGTTCGAGTTATGTGAATCGAGCATCACGTCGTGATCATCGTATGTCGGTTCCGAATCTATCTCCGGAGCCGTCTAATGTTGTGGTTCAGTCTGCTAAGGCTCTTAAAGAAAAGCTGGGACGGAATGGAGACGGCGAACTTTCGGTACTTTTTTACAGCCCTATGTTAGTTTACTAATTTAAAAAGATTGTTAGAGATTTTGAAGAGATTTCATAGGCAGTAAAAAACACCGAATGACATCTGCTATCTTTTTAGCTTTACAAGTGGAATCCAGTCGTATTGTTGATCATAATCAGCAGTCGTTAATTAAGCTATGATCAACCTATTTCTTTGCTTTACTCGTTTTACTGCATTGTAGTGATTTGTCGTTTTCATCTCAAAAATCGTAAGCAAACATATCGGTAACATTCATATTTATTCCACACAAGACCCTAACCTTAACGTGCTTGTTTATACAAGAATATTTACTTAATATTTTCTTAGCGACTTTTCAAAATTGGTTTCTTAGTGGAGTAAGCATCGATATCTTTTTAGACTATCAACGAAGGACTAATTACTCCGGTAATTCGTCGTAAGCAATTCAATCAGCCGTCAACGTTAACGTCGAACGTTAATAGCAGTTCGTTTTGGGAAAGTTCTTCATCATCAAGACGAAAAGAAAATTCACCTACTAGTAACAGCCATAAAGTCAGTGGTGGAACACTGGTTAGCCGTGGACGAGAAGCTCTTGAGGCTCTATTTTCCCAACAACAAAATGCACCACCTACAGGGAATAATATTATAGGACTAGGGAGGAGGTTAGTCTCTCGTACTTTATATTGTTTGTCTGTACATATATACAAATATATACATTATATATACTTATACATACATATATATACATATATATATTTGTGCATATACATAAATATATTTATATGCATATACACACATATTACGTGTATGTGTGTGTACATATATACATATATATATACATATATATATATATGTATATATATATGTGTGTGTACATGTTACCTCATTTAAAGCGCAGCCAAATACCGAAGATACTGTTCAGCTTATGATTTACTTTCTTTTTTCATTTTTTTTCCTGGCAGTGGATTTTGTGAAATACCATACCACAATGATGCTGGGCAGTTGCAAAACTAAAACGACAGGCCAGATTCGAATCCGTAATTACCCTTTCCTAGGGCTGCTATATCACCCATTGTACCAGTAATATCTAAGATATTTATATAAAATTGGTTACAAGTTGTGAAATAGGTTTCAACACTTCCGTTCGTTATGGCTCATTGACGAAGTGTTGATTGACATGGCTCATTGACATGTTTACAATCAGATTTCCCAAACTAAAGCGTTATTAGACCGTTGCACAACGAGCTGTGGAACAAAAAAAAACGTATGAAAAAATGTTGTATTATTTTCACGTGCGCGTGTGGCGCAGTGGTCGGAGGCGCCCCGCAACAGACACGTGGAATCGATTCCCGCGCCCATGGCCTACCAAGCCTTCCATCCCTCCCGGGTCGGCAAATTGTTATCAGACTTGTCTGGGAGGATAGCAGCACTGGTTCGATACATCGGCAGGCCACCGCGAGTTATTGTAAAGGCCACCTATGCATTCAATCACCTCCAAACGATGCTTAGTGAGGTTAAATGCGTGGTGCATCCCTCAGGGATTGATTAACGCCAAAAGCTTTATCCTTTTTATTTTTTATGTTTATTGTTTTCGTACTCAAAGTGATAAAAGAGTGCCAAGTTTAAACGTAAAACGTTCATTGTCTGCAATTTCGCACCGGTATAAATATGCACTTCATCTTAAAGTAAAATAAGAATTCATTCTTTTTTTAATCAGCTAGTTTACTTCGTTGTGGAGTATTTAGACGCATGGTATGGATACTCTGAATAGGAACCCTTTTTAAAATATGCACCATTTGGATTGTTCATACTGTGGACGGTATAAGTGCTTTGTGTTCACTCAAGTGTACCGGATCTCGAAGTAACACGAATGTTCCACATCCAGAATCTTTCGTTAGACACATTCTCATCAACTTGACTAGCCATTGTCCAGTTTTTCCCACGCTTTTTAAATGGTTGGACGTCTATTCGACCACTCCTAGCACCCATTAGTTCTCCGTTGTTCAAATTAGGCTTCGTCATTAGTTAAACATATGAGTTTGTAGGGAAACTCAACACACTCAAACAGGAGAGACAGGCGAAACGAAGGACCCGCATGGTGTGGTGGTGAATGCGTCACTCTCCGGAGAGGACAATAGCGCGTTCGTTCCCCACCGCAGACACCTGCAGTCCGGAGTTTTGCAAATATCTCAGCATTACAGTAGTTATATTTCGCAAATACCCTGTCGTTAAAAAGAATAGCTAGTAAATAAAAAGGTTAAGACTCTCAAACAGTTTTACAAGAGATTTTGATGTTCACTCACTAGTAACTGGATTTTAAACTTGTGCAGAGCTTTTTATGGCCTGTTGCTTTCACTTGGGAAGCTACTCGTTCACATATTTTTAGATCTGTCGTGGGTATGGTTGTATAACTGAAAATTGAAATCTCTTCTGGTTCTATTCAAACCGCAATGTGCGGCTGTGAAACTGTGCATTTAAACTGTACTTTCTTGGCTTCTCTCCTACTTGTGTATTTGTATTTGTGTATGCTAAATGTGTTCAGGAGAGGACAGTTTTTTTTTCATATGATCAGTCCTCACGTCTACTTTGCAGATCCCAGCACCTCCCACATTCGATTCGTTTCCTCGCATCAGTTGCCCACCAGGATCTTCAAACTTTTATGTGTGGCTTCGGCTGCTGATTGAAGATTTTCCGTTCGTCTTGAATCTCGTAGAATGATGGTCGAGCAATTCACCCTGAAGTCGTGAGATAGATAGACTGGGACGTTCCCAATTAGATTGCAGTGTCGAGGTTGCTGAGGTTGTAGGACGGACGGTCTGACGATGAAGTTGGTTGGTTGGTTTTTCGGTTTTGCTACGTCCAGTTTCTGCGCTGCATCGGATCGCGGTCGACCCGTTGAGTCACATGGTACAAGCGGCGCTATGTTCCTCGTATGAACCAGTACACCTCGATTTCACATGTTGCACCTTGTGTGGTGCAAAAACCATATTTTGAAGTGCTTGAATTAATCGCTCTTGAGAGTTCAGAATGTTTAATCAGTTGAAGATGCCACAAGTGACGTTAGACTTATAGTTTAGAGAGGATGTGACCGTTTGGAATAAAAGTACTGTAAGTGGAAATCAAGAACCGGTTTCTTGTGCTGAATACCATAAAAATGAAATTATCTAAGCAATATGTATTCAGTGTTAACCAGAAAAATACATCTGATTCAGAGGAAAAAAAATTGGAACTATTTCGATGTTCTGGAGACCAAATCAGAATTGAGGTCTATCCGATTTTCTTCTTTAGCAGTATTTTGAAGTGTTTTCAGTGACGCAGTATGAACGTGGTATCTGGAGCTGAAGTGTTTTCTTCTCTTCGTTCTGGATTTGTTTGTCAGAAGGTGCTGTTTAGTGCATAGAATGATATGTGCAGAGCGATCCTAGTGATTCTAGAGCTATGTTGTTCGTAGGGTGCGGTTCTAATTTGCTTCTTCTCTGTGTGTTTGCATTTCAAGATGACTTTCACCACTTTTGGAGCCCATTCGTCATCTCAGTTAGCTTTGATTTGATTTCTTGGAAACGTTGAAGTTTCATCATTGTGACAGCCCGTAGTTTCTTTCGCATTGAAGACAACATAACTATGAAGAATGCAACATCTCATAGCTATTACAGCGACTGTGCTATACTTATCTCTCTCATTCTTCTGCAGATTTATTGCATTCTTGACGCATTTGAATAAGGAACATTTCTTTCTGAAACATCGTCCATTCCTTTGTTCGGTCTTTGTCCGCCTAGTAGTTGCGTCCAATTTGCTTTTACTTTACGTACCTTACTTTTTTTCTAGAAGTATATATATATATATATATATATGTATGTATACATACATACACATATATATAAGATGTAAAGGTTTTTCATTTTCTATTCTTCTTTTATATATTGTTATATTTTATACTCTGTCTATTCTTACTCTTGTTTTGTGAAGAAATATCTCATTTCTTCTATTAAAATTGAAGGAATCGCTTTTTTTCCTAGAACTTTTCCTCCGGCCTTAGAACGACTATGCTGCTGTCATTGTGAGCAGCAAGATAGTTATGGTACAAAAGTGAGTAAATAATCTTAATTTGTCAAATCCTTCTACGTAACCGCCGATCGATCGGTTTCTTTAGATTCTGTTCGTTTGAGTGATCGATTTCTCATCAACGTCTTCATTTTTATTCTATGACATTTCTTTGTTACAATAGTGTTGATATCTCCATACTCTCTACCTAAATATATCGCCAATTACTTAACAATTCATTTACATTATAGAGCTTCTCTAATGGCATATGAGCTTTCAAATCGCTTGTTTTTCTGATTTTTTCTGAAATCCCAACAGTTTCTTGAATTTCAGTACCCTCTGCGATCTAGTCGTTCTTCCTATATATTTAACTGTTTTATATGCACTCAGTACAAATAATCGAATATATAGGAATCAAACCACAGTTGAATATAAGAACAACTGCATTGGTTGCAGTTCGAATATCGAATAATCGACATCTTCGAACTATCTAGTTGCGAGTTGGCACCTGATGAAATGGTAAAAGTCAGTTAGCCGACTTGTATTCCAGGTATTTGGTGGAATCTATCGGAAGTAACAGATTACTTAGGCTTACTTTAGCGCTTCTATAATGCTCAAGATGATTTCTTTCCATCACCTAACTGCCATTTTATCATGTATAGGATATGAATGCGAACAGTAAAGTTGTCTGAGTATCGGCATAGTGATTGGCGGTATTCGGTGCTGGTTTGGAAACGCATCGTATCGCATCGTTTTCAAATCATGAAACCGTTGACGGTACATTTGCAGATGATGAACGTAGATAGGTGACGACGCTTCTCATCCATTATTAACCCGGTACCTGACCGATGCTCTCTTCAACATGCCTTCACCTTGGTCGCTTTTTCTGTTGTTTAGGGTGTCAATATTTCCCTATGGCTATATCATACCACGCGATACTTGCAAATGAGCTCCGCTTTGAATCATGACGTTTTTCTGCAATTAGGCAATTCTTTTTAGATCTTCTTAAGCTTTTCGCAACGAAGCTGGTTTTTCTAATATTTCTCGGTCGGTAAAATATTTCAGAAGTTCAGAACTTTGCAGGTTCATAGAAGAGACAAACCTTCATCACAATAATTGTATACATAATTTTTATATAGTCTTCGTCGAATTCAAATATGCTTATAATCAAGACTTTCGAAAAATCAAGGATGAAGTTTACAAAGTTTTGAAATTGCAAGAGCAGTAGCTATAAAAATGAACGATACATTGGAGAATACCATAATCTCATCCCTTGCAAGATCTCATTTGTTCACTTACTTTCGTGTTTAAAGTACGAACTTTGAGGCACAAAAGTAAGGAAATATATTTCATACTCTCCATAGGCTCAGAATTCCGTTGTGATAAAACAGCAGAGTTTCTGCCCTTCAGATAAAGACTTGGAGATTCTGAAAGTTTTTATCGCAATTCATAAAATCCATAATGAGCTGAGGTATGGTTATCTAAACCTGGAAATCGTTATTATTTTTCGCATGATATGACTCCTATAGAGGTTATGTCATCTCGTAAGGGTTATCTTTAGTAAAGACATTTGGCCTTTTCTGTTATATAATACATAGACACTTTGTATCAGATTTGTTATTCCTCTTTTCTTTTAATGACCTTCCTTCAACTGAATTTCCGTTATCGTAGTTGAAAAGCTTCGCAATCTTATGGCAATAACGATTCCTTATTTCCAATTTCTTTCAGCTTTTCGTTGAGCCGTTGCAATACACTGACCGTGTGGTCTGCTAATGTCATGAGTAAAGTAAAGGAAATATTTTAGACAGATCTGCACACATAACATGTGTTTTATTCGATTCGTAGTCACAACTGGTAGATGACTTCCTAGTGACTTTTTTTTTACGTATTTTTGTACGTACGTATTTTCTCTAGCAATTAAAGTTCTACTTCTGAAGTTTTTTGTTCAGGGCGGTACTATTGGCGTCGGTTTTCAGCAACAGTTTGAATTTGATGAACTTCTGCGTGAGGTGTTTAGTCATCCGAGGCGTCGAAAGCTTTCAGGGTTACTCGATTCCATCATTTACGATCGTAATTGCCTACGGATTAGTGCGTAGTGAATGCCGAACGTTCGAGTGTTGCTGCCACCTTTACTAATCGCTACTGAAATGCTAGCAGATGGCATTGGGCAGGTGTTCTGCATGATTGATAGAATTGTGACATTTACTTGCGTAAAAAAGTCTGGATACTTGTAGTAACCCTACTTGCTGCTCTGCGAATGTCACTGTGGAAATCGTCTACGGATTTCAAAATGATCTTATATTTCCTCTTGCTGCCAACGTTTTTTTTCGCTGTTACTTGAAAGGATTCAGCAGAGCCCACAGTTAGGAGACTCATTCTTATAGTTCTTAGGATCTGCGGACCGCTTTTAGGTTTCTAAGTATAATAGGTATTACATTGAACTGGTCTTTTATGTTATTTTCTACAAAATAACTATTAATTTAGTCAATTTATTTGAAGGATACTAATATTTCAAAGGATTGTACCGAATCGAGAATTGAGATTTGGTACTCGAAGATTCCAGGTAACAATTGTGTTGCATCTTTTAACAAGATTTTCAAAGTATCTGTTCAATAAAAGCAGCTCCTTTTTGTTTATGCTGTTTTTTTTTGAAATTCCTCCGATTTTTTTCTAATGTTGCTGATCTTTTTATTTATTTTATTTCTTATCTGGAGCGATCCTATTTTTTTTTTTACTGTTGATGTTAACTCTTATTGTTGCGACTTTTTTGTAGGACATATTGGCAAATGTTAAATTCGACGACAGTTGTCTCTTAGAGCCAGTTCGAGACCTAAAGAGCAGTTTTTGAACGGGAATATTCAAATTTGATGGTTTCATACTATCTAGTGATTAACACTATTAATTATTTTACTGATACTGTGGAATACTGCAATACTAGTAGTTTAATTTCAGTAATGCTATCTGTTGATGTTCTGTAAAAAGTATCCATCAGGTTGGCTTTGTTAATTCTACACAAGAGCAATCACTTGGCCACGGCCAGATGTCCGGACGAGCGTATTCAGTCGTTGTGACGTTTTTCATTAGTTCTTATTCGCGACGAGCGTTTCTCTTACATCTAAGAACTCGGTGTGTTTTACTTCTCTGTATTTCTTCTCTCAGTTTGTGTTAACCATTTCCCTAAGAAGAAACTGTCTGTGTGTTTTTTTGCATTTTTGAAATGTTAACAAAGAACTTAGAAAGGAAAATCTGTGACGAACTAGTATGATGTCTTTACGGAAAGCTTAAACGATCATGATACATCTCTATTTTTGATCTTAACTCACATTAGATTTTGTATTGCCTCTGTTACCGAGTACTATAAAAACATTTCAGAAATGGGAGTGAGCTCACAAGTCATTTTCTAGAGGTTTTCATTGATTGTTTGAGATCTTGGGGTTACATAGTTCTGCATAAAAGTTCTTGCTCGATTTTTCTTTCTACTTCTCACCGTCTGCCTGCCTTTTATTGGTGACTACATCCACGAAACGAAGGCCATGGACCTTGTCTGTCATTAATTGCACCAAGCTGTTGTTTATTGCTCTTAACCTCATTTGAGCTCGGCCCACTCGTTCTCTCTATTTGCTCATGGCGTTTTGAATTGCAAATGACAACAATCGGTGGAGAGGTCTGTTTTGCTACCACCTGGCTGTCGAACCGTGTTATTTTCTCGTAATTCCTATTCGTCTCACTGTTGTCCAGTTATGGCAGTGCCTATTTCGTGTCATGAACAACATGGATGAATGTTAATTAGCACGTTAGTTGTCCCCAGTTTCATATGATACCTTCGATCTCCTACGAGATAGTGGTATTGGTGTTAGATGGAAAGCTAGAGGTGTACTTTTGGACTTCAAAAAGATTAACGACTTAAAAAGTGAATTTTTTCACTAATCACGGGGAAAAAGGTGCGTAATCCTCCCATTAGAAACGATTGTCATTTTTCGGAAGGGTTTTGCTGATTCAGACGAAGAAGAAAAGCATCAGACTTTGAAATAGTTGCTCCCATAATTTCAATGCCAGTATAAGTTCGCTTTCTGAAATCATTAGCACTGCTGTCTTGTGGTTTCAGAAATACAGTGATAGCAATGGCATATATTTGTATTGCTTACTGATAGATGTAGTTTATTCGTTGCCCTATTTGTCACGACAGCGCTAGAATTTCGCTTGATGTTTTGAGGACTTCTCACTTTTAAAACGCGTTAGTTTATTTTTCCTTGAAATACCCTTATATACTGTTATGAAGCAATTAGTTAAATAAATTGGCGTATAGTGAAACTCCTTTGGAGTGCTACTAGTTATTTACGGTGGCCATCAACTTATCCTGCAGGCGATAGCACTGAAAAGCAACGGCTTGCTTGAGTGAAGTGTTAGTGAAGCGGATCGGTTGTGCTTGAAACTAATAGTTAGTGGTCCCAAGCCGCCTTTATTAATTGGTAACGCTTCGTTGACTTGATTAATAAGAACTTCTCTGCTTTCCATCACGTTGTCTATCTGTTTGCATGGAAAGATTGATTAAGATCGATGCCGTAAGTGATGTCTGTCAATGGTAATCCGTAAAGAATTCAATTGAGCGTAGGTTCCTCCTGCTCGTTCAGTATGTATATGTGATAATTCTTTAAGCAGATGATATGAAAAGAGCCGGTTTTTATTTTTTATAACTACTTTATGAAAATGATACATCTTTTCGTTAACTAATGGCTAAGATTTCTTCGATTTCGATTTCGAGTTTTTGTGTTCATGGAGTGCTCAACATTCTTTGTGGATATGGTCACTGTTGTTGAGCGAAAGGCTGTGTACTATTTGTTAAGGCGGACTGGTAAAAAGTTTTATTTATTTTTGCTGTCTTATTTTAAGACCTTATTCGCTATGCGTATTGCCGCATGGTCAAAATGCTTTTTTATCAGCCGCTGATTGATTTTTATTCGAATATTTTAGGATTTGAGCTTTTCAATATTTCGCGATATTCGTACTCGTCATGTGTCCATCAGTAAATAAGTAACTAAGTTCTCGTTGAGCCTGGTTGTTTGATTTCACGCTCTGTAGTTCTGCTTGAATAGCGCCAAACGTGACCTTCTGGCCTTCATTATGGTGAGGTTATTTTCGATATACGTACGCGTCATATGTCTTTCGGTGAATATGTAACTAAGTTCTTATGGAGTTTGGTTGTCTAATTTCACGCCGTATGGTTCTTCTTGAAAAGCGTTTTACGTGACCTTCTGGTCCTCATTATGTTGAGGTTTCACCTTCTCGTCCGTTTCCCTCTAATCGTCGTCTCCCGCCGTTTCTATCGCAATTCATCGCAAGGTCGTCATCGTCGTCGGTTGTCTCGAGTACAACACCATCTTATTACGACGGCGCACAGCAATAAATAACACTTGGGTGTTTCTTGCTCACTGCAAAATTTTGTTGTAAAATTTTTTCCTGAATTCAATTAGGTTTTCTTTCTCTGATAAGCTTTCACGAGGTTGATAAACATTTTTATTCGGGTAATGTTTCGACGTCTTCGTCATCATCACTGCTGACGATTCGAGTCGATAGTCCACGGTTCTTCTTCGTCTCAATGTAGCGTCTTTACCTTCGCGTCGAGTTGTGTCCTCCCCAGCGGACCATCTCCCGAATCCTCGAAATCTTTTCAAATATCAATTATGTTTATTACTTGAATATATGGAAACCTGCCATGACCTTCTGGGCGCTTTTGTGTTGCGTAATTCCTGCAATATCCTACAGTTATTTCCATTTCAGTGGTTGCGGAACTGGACAACAGCATTCTATCTCAGTATTTCGTTGACAGTTATTCTTCTTTTAAGACGTATTATAAACGAAAATTCGGAAGGAATCAACATTTTGTATTTGAGACGAGGTCATTAAATCACTTTCCGTCTTCAGCGACCTAATGGGATTGACACTACCTCGCTCTTGTTCCTCTTGTGCATTCGTGTTCGTGCTTCTTGAGCTTTCCGTTAATAAGCCGTCTGCGGCCTTCGCTCCTATTGTATCTAATTCCATCTACGGATTGGTGCTTCATTATTATTATTTTATTACATGAGTCGTCATAGCATCTACTGTGCGGATCCCAGCACTTTTTGCGTTCTATTCGTTTTTCTCGCATCCATCGTCCACGGTGGACTTTGAATATTTCCCATGTTGCTATCGGGTGTTGCTTGAGGATTTCGTCTTCCTTATTAGTGTCATAAAATGTTGGTCGAATTAATTCTGTTTGAAATCTTGGAGATATCCGAGCTGAGGCATTTTCACGTGAATTGGAGGGGACGTTGGCCAGTGTCGAACCAACGCCTTGTTTTCTGATGAATTACTGCATCACTCATTGCTCCGCTACCCCTTAGATATCACCGGTTTTGTCAATTTTGTGAACGTTTGCTATAATTTGTTGCATATAAGGAAGACTTCAGACGTCACTGTTTAAGACCGGAAAACGTGACTAAGTTTTTTCTTGTGGAAATCGATTTTCAGCGTAGCAAAATTATTGAGCATGATTTCACTGCTTTATTGAAGTTGTACATCTTCAAAAGAATAGTGGAAGTGAGACGATATTATCTTAGAAGAGATCTGAGTAAGTGTGACTTTTGAAATATGTCTTTGGATACGTTCGTTTAACTGCTTGTTGAACTCCTTACATGGAAGTAATTGAAAACGTTTATCCAGATGGGTGGTAATCCACTTACGAAGTGTTTTTGATGTTTATTCAGTATATATCATCTGTTTGCTTTCGTCCGTGATGTTAACCACTACTGCTTGTTATCGAGGTGTTCTGATGCGGTCGGTGGCACGGTGTCGGATTACGCATGAGCTGCTCGTGCGCTGGTCGTTGTGGTCCTGTCACTCGCCAATCTCTTAGTCATTCCGGTCATCTCATCAATAGCGACACCCAGCTAACGGCCGCTTATAAGTTTACCATGGTTACTGATTTAATCCCACTGTGCCATTTTAATGACGAATGTAGGGTTGTGATTAACTGTGGTCTGATCTGATTGAAATTCGCCATTGATTTCATTATGATGACACGTTTTGAACTGAGTAGCATCAATATTTTCCAAACCAGCGTTCATTTAATCTCTGCATTAACAGTGAATGCCTTGTTGGATTATTGAGCTAACACGGGGTTGATAAAAATGTTTATTCTGCTCACGACTCGGCTTCTTCATCTTCGTTAGAGCCGACGATCCAAGTCGATGGTCCACAGCCGTTCATCTTCTTGATATGGCATCTTCATCTTCGTATCGAGTCGAATCTGCTTCAATGAAGACTAGAGGATCGAAGATACTGTAGCAGATTCCACTCAGTACGCAGATGGAGACGCCACATCAAGAAGACGAATGGCTGTGGACCATCCTTGGATCATCAGCTCTGAAGAAGACGAAGAGGCCGAAACGTTAGCCGAATAAACTTTTTTATCAACCACTTGATAGTTTAATGTTCAAGGAACGTATCGAATAGAATCATTTCACGAAGTTAATGAGATCTTTTTGCTTTACGTGATTTAATTTCTTGGAAAAGAACAGACTTCATCAGCTCATCAGTTTTTCAGCTTTTCAAAAACTCTACGCACTTTATTTCCGACTATCCAGAAGTTTGTTTAAAGAAATAGTGAACATGAATGAAATCGGAGGGAACGTGAATGTATTCGTGGGCATTTCGAAGTCTACAGATTTCTCTTAAATTCACACCTGAAGTTGCACTTGTGCGTAAACACATGTGAAGTTTTACGATTCGAAATTGTCTCGATGTTTGAATTCCGATGTCCTGACACCTCGTTCCTATTGATCGGTTTAGTTCGCGGTTTAGTGCTATTCACCAGTAAATTACTTGTAATCTGTCGTCTACCCAGTAACCATTATGGGTTTGAATTCAAGTGAAAGCGGATGCGAAGATAATTGTAAGGTCGTATTTTTATTAGCAGCATATGGAAAGCAAGGAAATAGTTAGAGCTACTAATGAGCCGAGGAATAAAATTCGAAGTCATTCATAAACGTAGACTGCTTTTCTTGGTAAACAAAGTCGATCTTAAAAAAGCCTGTAAAGATCTTTTCATGGGTAGCTAAATCAGTTGTGAAGTTTTTGCTATGAAGAATGGTCGTCCAGTAGTTGTTTTGTATATTAGGAAAAGTGAATTGTCCGCTGAAATCGGTTGGCATGTGTCCGAGGTGTTCTTCTGAGTTAGGAAGCATGTAAGGATGTGTCTTTTGCTCAGTTCTGGGTTTATTCAGGTATAAAAAACAATCTTCATACGTACAAAGTTTGGTGAGGTTTACGGTTCCGATTTGTCAGAGACGATTGTGATAATGGTAATATGAGCTGATCCGATTGCAGCCTGTAGTATCCCACTTCAAAGATCCACTTTCGTCGAAGGTCTTAGGTTTCCGCGTTTGTACGATGTTTCTAGTCACCACTGCTAATTTATATCGGATTTTTTTTTGCTTTTGTTTAGACTTTATCAAACATAGACACCGACAAAGAGTGTCGTTGTTAACAGCTGCTCTTTACACAGGACTTCGGAGTATAGAAAAAGTTTGTTGTGTCAAATTCTACCGTTTATAAACTACGGATATCGCCACCAAAAGTTGGTAAAGTAGTGAAAATATGTTGCAATAGCAATGTGTTTTGAATTTCCTAACCATTAAGTAGTTGGGTTCCGCCTCCTCATCCATTTAGTCAGTGATTTACGTTGTAGCCGATTTTATAAGATTGTTCTGTACGTGGATATAAGGTGAGTTTGACATTTTTGACAATGTTCTGCAAGGTAGCTGTACTTAGGCTGAGACTTATGAAATGAATGTGTAACAATTGACTTAGGTGAAGTAACCTCGTCAAGGTGTGGAAATTTGTCACCACTAAAAGACACTAAAAGACACGTGTAGTAAGTGAAACTCTACAACTAAATACCCTTATATACAGTGGTTTAAGAACGAAATAGATCTGATGTGGCTATAGTGGACGTTGGCCTGAGATGCCTTTTGTCGCAGAGCGAGTTTAGGGCCAATTGCAGCAATTTGTCTCCCTCTCCTCGCCATTGACCCTATTCCGGTATTTTTAGCCGACGAAGCTAAAGATCCATCACAACCATGTATTGATTTGTCGACTTTATTTGTGATTTTGTTCGTATTTTTTTGAGCAAACGCGAGGTGTTATTGTTCTTTGTTCACGATTAAGCTGACGTTTCGGCGAATTTTGCCTTCTTCAGAGCCGCTTTCTATGAGGTCTCCACTAAGTATGTCACGTAGAGACCAACCGCACAGAAATCACGTGGAAGTATAATGAGACATTATGATAATGACATTATACTTCCACGTGATTTCTGTGCGGTTGGTCTCTACGTGACATACTTAGTGGAGACCTCATAGAAAGCGGCTCTGAAGAAGGCAAAATTCGCCGAAACGTCAGCTTAATCGTGAACAAAGAACAATAACACCTCGCGTTTGCTCAAAAAAATACGAACAAAATCACTTGATCAATGCCGAGGTTAATGGAAAGTCGGTCGTGGCAGTGGCTTTATTTGTGTTTAAAATACAAATAGTTGATGATGTTTTGAGTATATACTTTGTCTTATCTTTTCGTGTAACGATAAAAAATGGACCAAGACGGCGACAGACTTAATAATTGCGCTTGAATGTTGATCTCGATAGTAGTAAGTTGCGGTGCAATTTAAAGTTGAATAAAAAAATAATTATTACTTGGACACTTGGATGGCCCGTATTTACTGGATGTGCGGGCCACAGCAAAATTTCCAAATTTTCGGAGATTGTTGGTTCAGCCACTATGTTTCCCTGGTGTCCCGAGGTAAGCTCAGCCAAAGTTTGCCCCAGAAATAGTAATTACTAACAAAAGCAGTATGTCGTCACCGTTATTTTCGCTGTTTTATGCAGTCCTTTCGTTGTAGTTGTGTAGTTTTGTGAAGTTCTTACTACTACAGAGTGCAAAAAAAGTGGTAAACCTTTTCTTTTACACACTCGGAACTCATTAATCGTGAGTCTTGAGGACCGGGTTTGTTTGCACATGTGAATGTCCTTGTGTTACGGTTATTAGTGAGCACATCTATAGTTTGGTGCATGTGATTTGCTGGATTCTCTTTTGGTTAGTCTTTTTGTCATATGCCATTACTAGGAGGAACATCTAAGTACTATTCTAGACCGTATTTGTTTGTTTTGTCTCTTACATTCAAAAGTTCTTGTTCATTTTTTGGTACCCGTTTTTCCGTTTTCTTGTCATTTCGAAATAGAAGGCTGTTCCATTTACATGGTTTCTGGAAACTCACTGACGGCTCCAACAGTGTTCTGATATACAGTCGTCTTTGTGCAGTATGTAATTGAGATACAGAGTTAAAACATGGGGATAATGTGAGGGAGAGAGAGAGAGAGAAAGAAAGAAAGAAAGAAAGAGAGGGTCAAAAATGTGTTCATTTCTAAGGTAATTTTGTAGGCATCTCATACTTTGTCCCTACTAGTCGCGACACTATTACGATTTGATTCCAGGTGTTATTGATTAATCTTTATAAATCCTTCCTTCATTGTTGGACACGGTTGTTGATAGGTTACTGTACTATATTATCAAGTCGTTTTTTTTAAATTCTAGTTCCTACTGTTGTTTCTTAGTAGTGAAACCTAATTGTGAAGGTAGTTCGTTTCGTCCTATGTCGTTGTGTAGCGTAGAGTCAATCAGTCGGTCGTTCGAGACACAACGATTTCACAGTGTCGAGGCGATTATTTGGCGGACTAACGGGTGACACTATGTTACACAGCCCCAGCTGTTCTCGATCTAGGATAGTAGTGCTGGGTAGTAATGGTTTTTTTGCTTGTCTAAATCTGATTCAGTAAAGGTTCATCGTAGAGAACTTTCCTACAAACTTTTATTTATTTATTTTTATTTTATTTGACCCGTCTTTACGTCCATCATGCGGATTCCAGCAGTTCTCACATTCGATTCCTTTCTCCGCACCCATTGTCCATGTAGATCTTCCAACTTTTATGTGTGGCTTCGGTTGCTGCTTGAGGATTTCCATTTCATCATGAATGCCTTAGAATGCCGGTCGAGAAATTCTCTCTGGAGTCCTGAGATAGTCGAGCTGGAGTGTTCCCATTTGGATTGCAGAGAGTGATTTTTTTCCCAGATAAGTCCAGTACCAATTTCCCGACCCCGGAGGGAATACAGTCTTAGTTGGCCCGGTGTGAAATCGAACTGGCACCATGCTCGTAATGATGGACATCACTGCCACTGTGCTATCCGCCTCACCCTTCTGTAAAGTTTGTTTTCTAAAAGAAGCAAGTTCTAGGAATTTTAGTTTTTCATCATAAGTTTACTCTATGTTCTCGATAATGTTACTAAATTCATAAGTAATACAAGTAGCAGTTCAGGGGCTCGCCTAAAGCTACAAAACGCGAAGTAACATAATCGACCGCTGTACAAGACAGTGAACGGTGTATTTCATCCCCACTAGTTCTTTTTTTTATGTTGTCGTTTTTGTAGACATTTTTTTGTACATTTTTCTTGATGAGCAAAGACGAGGTTGTTATTACGGTATTTATTAATGCAAAATAGCAGACGTTTCGGTGTTTTCGCCTTCTTCAAAGCATGGAAAGGTCAAGAGGAATACATGGGCGATAACTGTCAATCATCGTGCGGCTGCCATTCATCAACTAACTTGAATACCTACAACAAGTAAGCGGCTCTGAAGAAGACGAAACCACGGAAACGTCAGCTGTTGTATCCCAATAAGTTCTATAATAACAACCTCGTCTCTGCTTATTGAAGGAAAACATCGAAAGGTCAAGTTGACACTCAATCTACTCAACCAAACACATCCATAACTTCAGCAGAAAATCTAAAACACAAGTTTTCATTTGCATAAGGAAGAGCTTTTAGACACCTACTGTTTTGTTGTTTGTAACTTGGAGAAATCCACTTATTTTCTGGAGACCAGTTGCACAGAGTCTTACATGAGCCAGCAATCTACCTGCCTCAGGTCAAGAAATTAGACTGTGGTATGGCGCAAAGTCACTTGTAATCACATGGCTCTCCTCCTTGTGATTATTTTTTGGGATTTTGGAATTTATCCAAAACGACTATAGAGTTTTACGCGCTGATGAATTGGATTCCTTTGCAACGATAATAATGCTTACTTCGAAATCTTTTCCTTAAGTCGTTGTATCCTGTGCGCACCTAGAGGGATTCTGTACTGGATCTTTCGTAAACGTTTCTCCTCGCCCTCAACAATCTTATTCAGTTTGCTGGTTTTAAATGGTTGCTTTTACATTTTCTCTGGTCTATTTTGGTAACTTTGGAATTCTTGTAGAGTGTGAATCCGACGCCTAATGAGTAATCTAACAAAATAGATTTATTTTAAGAAGAAAAAAGTGGGTTGAAGTGATTTTTCCTGCTATTCTTTGTGCACATTAACATATTATTGATTACTGAGGACTTAATAGCACTGTTAACGGTTTCATTCGTTCAGTTTTTTTTTCAAAAGATGAAGTGCTGTCTGCTTTTTCTCGATTCACAGGTTTTGTTTCCCTTCACAATTTCAGATGTTTGAGAGCTGTAACCCACTGGATCTGAAACTCTTATTTGTTCTTGTTTTTAAATCAAATCAAAACTCAACGCTTTTAATCCAGGTTCAACAGCGATCGCGTTCGTAGCGGACGCGAGAGCGAGCTGATTTGGCGTCGGACAAATCAGAATTCATTGGGGATCTGCGACAAACCAGTGGAAGAGTTAGTGAAAGCGTCCGCAAATAAGGGCCACTCTGTCTTCCCGAACAAATCAGGATCGAACTGGTCGGCCATTAATTCAGAACTGAAAAGCAAGCAGAAGATTGCTAAGGTAAGCTCTTTTCAATGTAGGTGAAATTTGTCAATTTTTATTCTCAATTGTTGGTTTAGCACTTTGTTAGTGGTACCTCACTGATCAGTAATATGTAGAATGTTTTTCTTTTCTTAGATCGTGCTTATTCTGGAAAACAGCCACCAGTGTGGTTTTTGTTTTTGTATTATAAATTGCACCAGACTTGAGTTTTGATGAATATATGATCACTGCAAGGGTCTGAAGTAATGCTGTTTGTATGTTTTAACACATAACCTCTTTCAGAGCATTAGATAAGCGTTGTTTTCGCCAGGAGATTTCAACCATTTCAACTAATTTTATTCTTCTTAGCTAAACGTGTAGAGATAAGGAACAAACCAACGAGTTATTTATGGATTCCCTACTAATGAAATTCAGTTTCCAACAGGGAAAAGAGGAAATCCAAATCCGATTTAGGTGTTTATGAAGTCGAAAGAGAACTATAGAATCTAAACATTATTCTACATTTATTTTCCATTCATCAGCTCGTTCGTCGAACGGGGCTCAGGTTTATGTGCTCATAATTATTATTGAGGGAGAGGTAATTACGCAGCGATAGAGAGAGGTACACACTGGTTCGGAAACAGTGGCATTGCCATAATGACATATTAAGCTGCACCACGTATGAATTCTGCGATGCTCTTGTTAGCTTATATCCTGCTGCTTTGAATTCCTGATTTAAACCGTTGTGATTGTTGAACACTTATCGTTGTTGTCGTGTCGCCATTAACATCTCCTTAGCAGTAGAAAATGACATGTTCTTCTTTTTTCTTGGAACTTAAGCATTGCAAATATCCGAATAACTACAAGAAAATGAATTAGTAAGTAATATGTTCGCTACTGATATTTTTGTTTAAAGGTCCGACCAACACTTCAGTCTCGTGTTTTGCCGTCAACTATGACGATCGACGGAGTCGGCAAGAATTCCGAATACGCCCAGCTGAGTGAATTCACCACCGTCGACGCCCCGAAACTGGGTGGGAATACTAAGCTTTTTTTTACTGGCTGGCAGAACTTGTACTTTTTTATCTTGAGTGGTTGTAGAAAAAGATATTTCTCATTTTTTATATTGTAATCCATAGGAACTATAAATATAATGCAAAGTAAACTTCTAGTTTGCTGTCTAATTTTTAAAAGTTGCCACCTTATACCTTCGGGCTAAAGTAGACGAGTGGTAACTTGTTTTCCTGAGAGCTGATTATGCAAAGTACGATCTTATTGGCAACTGACGAATCATATTCGATCGATTAGTCGTTTAGAAGTGAAACGTGATGACGATGATGTCAGCATCGCCGGCACAGTTTTCAACGAGCCTTGGGACTCGAATGTGTGGGAGAATCTACTCGATTTGGCTAATCACGGCGATGAGAGTCTATCCTCTGAAGCAAGACGTTAGTATCGAATTTTCTTCCCATGCGATACAATGAACCAAAAGTGGTTAGCACGTCGCAGTACTCGGACTTTGAGTGAAAGAAAATAAGATAGAAGAATCTGAAAGGCTTTGCCGAAAAAATGGTTGTAAATCAAACATTTGAGAGAAAATGATATCAAAAACTTAAACAAGAAGAGGAAATTCCTTCGAGAGTATGTGTTCATAGTTCTTCTATGCTTTTTTATCAAGGGCATCTCATTGGCTTGTTATTTAGCTTGTCCGGTATCGTTGTCGTTTTCAAACAAGATACTGTGTGGTTTATACTGAGCAGACCCATTGGTGGAAACGTTACAGTAATAACTGGTGTAATTTCATGACATTCTTAGGTGGCGCAAAATTCTAAAAAGCGTGTAAATTCGGCAGATAAGATGACGACGATTCCTAATTACTGTATGAGTGCATTGTCAGGATTTCACATTCAGAATTAGCGGAAACGATTCATGAAGAAGACTCAGACTCAGATCGTACTGCTGGAGGATCAACGAGAATGCATGAATCCGAAGACGAGTTGGATGATGAGCTGTGGTCTTCGATGACGGCGTCCGCCCGAAGGAAATTACCATCGGACAGAGTTACTTGCAAGGCATGGGAGAATGATGAAGTTAGGTATGTCCCATGAATGACGTCATGTTTTCGATTAATTGCTAAAACTTTTCATATGTTTCTTGTTTTCTCTCTACAAACAGTCTCCCATCAATATAGTGGAACCTTTGAAAATCCATGTTTTTTTTCTGCTGATGTTTCCGATTTTCAATCATTAACATTATTTTTTGAGTATTTCAAGCTGTACAAAGTACCTCGGTAAAGATGTTTCGGTAAGAGCTAACGCCGTTTTGAAACATTTTATTTGTTAGAATAACGCAACTAATAGTTTTGTACTGGATTGTTATGAATATTTACGGAATTAATCTTATAGCAACTATGGTACAATCGACAGCTCTTTGGGTGAGTCGTTGTCCAGCACACTGCGACGTTGCGATCGACGTCCACAAACGCCACCGAATTCTGTGAGCTCAGTAAGGATTTTAATCTTCTTACCTTTTCCATATATTTTCTTTTATCGTCTACTGTCATCTATGTTTCTGCCTCTATTATACCATCTTTCATTCCTTCGTATTAATTGTCTCTTGCTGGACATTGTTTTTTTTAGATTAGATTAGATTGCATGGTGTTTCCTTCCTTCAGTTTCCTATATTTTTTATTTTGTGTGATGTTCTTTCATCTCTTATCCATTTCGTCCCTGTTTTTATTTCTTTATCTTTTCTTTATCCCTATTGTTCTAGCTTCCCCGCGCAAATTCCGGATTCTCACAACAGATTGGTTCGTTAGACGACTTGCCACTATCATTGGCAACCTTCTCACCGAATCTAAATTCTGGAAGGAAAACAACACAACATGAATCTAGTCTCGCTCTGCAAAGCTATGTGGAGAGGTTAGTGGATTGTCTTTGGCACCTGGTATCATCTGTATCCCATTAATTTTTATTTTTTATTTCCATTGTCGTTTTTCCACTACTCAGAGAATGTAGCCCTCATTTGTTTTTTTAAATCTTTCATTTGACACGCTAAAGTAAACAAGGCCACACAATGGTAGAAAAGACGCTGAAGCGAATTTCATACTTTGGAATAGTGCAGTACATAGGCATACGTAAATGGGAGCTGACTCCAAAAAACATTCGAGTTGAAAATAACAAGAACTTCAGTCCGTGTTAAATTGATTACGTAGATTTCTTCGGTGTTAAAGTCAGTTTTACATAAGTGATATCATAAACTGCTTGTGACAGTGGACGGAAATAAGTGTTCTCTGTCAAGTTTCTCTGTATAATTAACTTTTAAATAATAAACAATGCCGGTGTCAATTAATACCTTTTACAAAGTTTTATATATTGTTCGTTGTTTAAGCTAAAGTACATTATCGAATTAAGGCTTGCTGAAGATCAAAGTACGGTGTTTGGTGCTACATTGAAGCGATTCATCGAATGTACTGTGCAAAGTGAAGAAGCTGATCCGAATGTGGTTGTACGAAATGTTCGACAATTCATAAACGGAATTAAAAACTATCTGGTCAAGCACGGTGAAGGTTGGTGTATGGATATGGTGATGTACTCTTTTAATGTTTTTTTTAAATCTTGCATTTATTATTCGCAGATTCCTGAAGGTCGAAGTGTGTAAATATATCAGGCACTTCTTCAGTGTATAATTCGTTGTTCCAGAACTCCGAATACATGCTGTTTATCTGATCGCAACTTCGTATTTTTAAGGTGATCTTCATGCCCTTATCGACCAAGAGAGTGCTCATTTGAATGCGAATCAGATTCTCAATATTGATGCTATTTTGGAATCTGTACTGCATAAATTACTACTTAGTAAGTTTGTAATTGTGTTTGTAATTGTTTTACTTATTAGTTCGTGATGAGTTTCATAATTTCGTCTTTGTTATAGTTTAATTTTCATCGTGGTTTGATGGAAAACGGCACGCGAACGTTCTTATTTTTGAAATACAAGCACAATGATGCTGAGATGTTTACAAAACTCAGGCCCCAGGCCAGCTTCGATTCCGCTAACGGTGAACTGTTATGGTAAAAAATTGGATGAGAGAAAGGCAAAGTAAGAACCTCGGTTGGTGGAGTGGATAACACGTAATCCCCTGGAAAGGGTTATGCAGGGTCCGAAGATGGCCAGATGGCCTGGAGTCCCAAATTTTGCTCATATCTCGGCATGATTGCAGTTTTATTTCACATAATACGTTGCCATGAAAAAGTATTACGTAGTAAACAGGAAACTATACACTATTTTGTTTCCATTTTTGAGTAATTCCATAATATTTCGGAATTTTTTTCCTTCAGGACGAGTTAAACCTCATCTCTATCACGTAATGGTGAAGGAAAACTCGAGAGCTGGTGGTCTGCAGGCTTTATCCGCGAATATCGCTTATGTACGAAACTTAAGTCTTGCTGACCTGGGATTCTCTAATGCTGACCAAGTATGTTGAGTAGTTCATCACTTCACATATCTATAAGGGTAGGCAAAAGTGTTAAAACAGTAAGAGTGACTTTTTAAAGGCAGTGGGAACCATAGTATATAGTTTTGTTGTAGATGCGGGGTGCTTCTATTAAGGAACTTTCTAAGGAATTATTATAACATATTCGGGGTCTTTTTGATTGTTCAGGTTTATTTCAATTGTAGTTCAAACATGTGATTTAATCAACGTATTAGTCGATAACTTGATCTAACTATTTAGGCAGGTATTAGGTACTTTTTGTCGGAATTGCTATAACTGTTAGTCGAAAAATTGTTGTAGCTCTTGTTTCAGGTTGGTAGGGCTGAGTAAGCGTTTGTTGCAAGGAGAAGGTTTTAGTGATTACTTGAGTTCTTCACAACCTCTTCTTTGTTGTAACAGTATTCATCTGGGGACCCACCAAAAAGCTCATCCATGTGGTTTAGCGTTCAACAGCAGAGTTATATGCGAAACGTTAGAAGCCTAGAAGAGAAACCTTACGGGTGTATGGGTTTGATCTGGATAGTGTTGTTCACTGTTCTCTTAATCAAAGGGAGCAACATATCTCCATGTGGTGGACCACTCAGGTATAACCTCTATCCGCGGGCTATTTCAGAAACTCTTTCCTTTGTGGCTGCAACAGTACCAACGGGCAGACCAAAATAATTGCAATGTGGTCCACTTGCATTAACTGATGTTGAGTCAGTCGAACCATAAATGTGTAATAGTTGAGCCGATATAGGCATTCCCTGGTGGTAGACAGGCGACTTCAATCTGAATATAGCTGAGCTCGAAAACTTCTTAAGTTGCTGCCGGAGGGCAAATTGGAGTCGGTCTTGTCCTCCGAAAATTTCAATGCTTATGTCGCGGGCGCAATGAGGTTTGACATTCAGTGTCGGCAACGGCGCGCTTGCCGTAACACTCAGAGTATACGAACGCTAGAGTTTGAGGTTTTTTCACGTTCTTGGTGTCTGCAAAGATGCACAGTTCTGTACTGCCAAGGCGGTAAAAAAATGTAGAATTTTCTGCAATACGTCCAACTAGCTCACTTATAAATTGCTTTAAATTTTCAAAGTGCTTCATTTTTTGGCTATGAACCCGATATCTACTGCATTATTGTGTTCGCCTTGATTAAATCTTTTTCAGTTGGTCGCACCATCGGCATCGGTGATGGAGCAGATAAAAAACTGTCTGAGAAAAATGCAACACCACTATTCGCCATTGAAGAAGCTCGAGAACCTTCTTAGGTACCTTTAGTTAATCTTATTGAGGAGGTTGTTTTCGGCCTAGAAATAATTTATTCCTTTGTGTTTGTTTTTTTTTAAGTAGGTTGCACTAATACCTTGCATTTTATCACTAATTCTGTGAGCATTTTAGAGCTATCAGTATCGTTTTATCAATACAGTCCAAGTGTGTCGAAAAACAAGAGATTCAGAAGACGATCGCTGGTGACGGTTGGTTTTCTGCACTAGGTTTTTACATTGGTGATGCAACATTGTGCAATAAGAGGCCAATTAGACGCAACTGGTTCATAAGTTTTAAGTAATTCGCCTTCCCATTGTATAATGATCTTTTGTTTGATTATGGACGACTCTGCAACTGTTGGAACATCGACTTATTCATCCGGTAACATCAGCATTTAATTGTAGAAGCAGAATTAAGAGCGACGTTTGATATTTACATTGTTGGTTTTAGTGCATTCACTTGACAGGTATTTACATTCATTTCCTAAACTCTAGAAATGTGTTTTTTTTTTGTATAGCTTTTTCTTCTTTTCACAAAATAACTTCTGGCCTTAATGTTCCAGATCTAGTCCGATGGTTAGTGTACATCATTGCGCGGTCATCAACAGTCGGCTGTGAAGTAGAAGCCTGGTATATGTGGGAATTGTTGCCTCAACAAATGATCACTAAGGTATGTCGCAGTTTTTTCTTTGTTTCAATGCGTTTGTTCTTTTCTAAAGCGTTTGTGTATTTTAGGGCGATGCTGCTTATTATTTAACAGCTCTGTTCTCAGCAGTTCACGTGTTGAAGAGTATTGATGCTATCAAAAAACTTGCCGAAAAAGATGCAGATATGGTGTCTAGTATGGTGGGTGACTAAGATTGCCTTCGATCTTAACCTTTTTTATTTATGCCTATTCTTTTTAACGGCAGGGTATTTTGCGAAATATAAGTACTACAATGCTGAGATATTTGCAAAACTCCGGACCGCAGGTGTCTGCGGTGGGGAATGAACGCGCTCTATTGTCCTTTTCGGGAGTAACGCGCTAACCACCGCACCATGCGGGTCCTTCGTTTCTCTTGTGTCTCAACTAGTTTTCTTTAAAAAGAATAGGCAGTAAATAAAAGAGGTTAAGATTGTTATTATAACTGCCGCTTCAGCTTAACTGGGTTCAATGCCGATTTGGGCTCCCCAGATCAATCTCGTTGATGGGTGATTGCTGATGGCAAAAGATCGATAAAACTAGGTGAAAGACAGGCAAAACGAAGGAGCCGCATGGTGTGGTGGTGAACGCGTTACTTTCCGGAAAGGACAATAGCGCGTTCGTTCCTCACCGCAGACACATGTGGTCCGGAGTTTTGCAAATATCTCACCATTATATTAATTATCTTCGATATTTTACGAGAACTTCATTGGTGATAAATAATCTGATAGGTCATTAGGAACAGAGTCTGCGATCAAGTTTTTACCTACTCACCTAGTACTTGCCTAGATGAGGGCCATAGTCTGTGCATTTTTTTTTGCGTTCTTGTATGCATTTTTAAATACCTAACTTTTATATGTAATTATCGAACTGCACACGGTTTCATTGTAGACATCCAGATCCAAGCTCTGATATGGACATTTTAGGATTTGTCTCGTCAGTTGTGCTCATCGACGCCGTCAACTTCGGATGCCTTTGTAAGAGTGGCGATACCTGATGAAGTAGCTGGTTGCATAAGGTTAGTCCTATGAATGATAAATTATCCAAGTTTTTAATTTCTGCTTTCTTGAAACTTAATCCATGTAGAAACGACGTTTTTGTATGAAGATTTGGAAGACCCTTCAATTATTCTACTTTTTTGCAACGAAAAAAAAGGTTAATAGCGTGAATATTGTTTCACTAATTAAAAAATTCGAGGATGTTCTTGTGATTTGAAAAGTAGCATCTCTTGCTGAACATCCGTTGTGGACCTTGCTCATCTGTTTTTAGTTACCGGTGACTGGTAGTTACGAAGAGTGTGGAAGATCTGATTTAACTACTAATGTAATTGAAATCCTAATTCGTTTAGGTACGCGACCTTTCCCGGTGTTCCACAAATGACAACAGGAAAACTGTGTCGCGTGATTGCTCACCAGCAGGGCATAACAAATCCAGAAGATCATGGATTGTAAGCGAATGTCTTTCCTAGTCTCGAGGACAATTTCTAAATGCATTTATTCTATTCCGTTAGTTCTAATTTATCGAAATTGGTGCTTTCGTAGTCGTGGAGCGAAATTTAGGAGTCATATTTAATCTTTTTTAATTCAGGGAATAATTATTAAGAATTGGTAACGATGGTCTTATTACACTTCAAATGTTTTGTTACTTTGTGTCCGAAGATGTCCTCCTTTGATTTCTAAGGTCTCAAAGGAATACAGCTGTGTTTTAGTAAAATCTATGAGAAAAATAATGCTGATCTCGTAACACTTTCGTAACGTTTTTCTTCCTGTTTCATTCTTAAATGGGGTTTAAGAGATTTTTGCACTGGTAAACGGACAAAAGCTGTACGGAAAATACCGTCATATGCAAAATTACCTGGAATTAAAGCCATAAAACTAGACGCTAATTTACTTGCTGCTGTTATTCCAAGTTTTTCAGTTTTTCCAGTCTTTCAGGTATTTGATAGTTAACGGTTTCGAGTCTTGCCTTTTACCTCATGAATGCCCTGATGCGATTCGTGATAGTCTACGTGGTACCGGCAAGCCGCATTTGTTCGCCTATAAACGACATGATGCTAAAATCGGTTGGCCCCGACAAGTTATGTCAACACCAAGTTAACACAATACGAATATGTCCCGTCTGAGCCATTTGTACCACCACCACTTTCACATGCAGCCATGTCCCACACGCATTTATCTGTCCTACGGGTTCAGCAAATCATTCATATAATGAGATTCTGAAGCAGTTTATCACATCGTTACTTACTGTTTTCTGCAATGTTATGTGTGTTTTCAAAAACTGAAAATATTATGATGCCTTTTGCATTTAAAAGTCATGATCAGTCCTTTGATATGTTTTGATTATTCAGGGAAGGAAATCAATAAGTGAATTTTAAGATACTTGTGCGCGTCGAAGTATGTTTGAATTTGTAACCATGACTTCTTGTTCAGTCGTCTATTTGAAAATTGTACAGAAATGGTTTCAAAGCACTAACTGTTCATTTTCTTCCTTTTTTTTTGTTTCAACTCGTCCTACCTGTTCTTTTTCAAGCATTTTCTCGCCGTATCACTGTCCTTCTTGAAAGCATCGACATGTATGCATTGAAAGACTTACATCATTGATCTTCAATACTTTACAAATGGAAGTTGTTTTTAATTACTAGTCGACTAGCATTCCATTTCTTTAAAATACTAGATGACTACTTTAGAAGGTTTAGAAAACCAATTTATGGGTACTAATTTCCTCGTCATCTTTCGGTTTTAAGCACAAAGATGCCCTCCAGGTGCTTATTGAAAGCGTTCTTCGCTAGATTTTTTGAATAGACACCCACTTCGTCCTCAAAACAGTTTCTGTGAATTCTATATGCGTCATTATTGTATTGTCGTTGTTCATGCGTATTTTAAATGTTTAGATTTTTATTGAACGCAATGAAACCTTCAGAAGTGATGTTTTTGATCCAAAACTGATGATATGGTGAAAAATTACGAGAAACGGCGACTACAGTATCGGTTCGAAATTTCCGCTGAAGGTGCTATGCCTTTCCAATGTTTTGAATTCGCTGGACAACTTTCTGGAAAACGCGATATGAATGCGCTTCTTTAGTTTTTGGTTCTTGTGTTTTCAAATAGAGAGTAAAGGATAAAGCTCTCGGTGTTGGTCAATCCTTGGCATATCCATACTTTCGACTTCATTAAGCATCGTTGGATGTAACTGAATTCATATCTGGTCTTTACAATGACTCGCGGTGGCTTACCGATGTATCAAGTCAGTGTTGCTATCGTCCCAAACAAGTCTGCTACCAATTTGCCGATCTCGGAGAGACGGAAAGCTTGATGGGGCACGGACGCTGGAATTGACCCCATCTGTATTGCAGGACACCTCCCACTGCGCTACGCGCATCCTTTTCAGGTTTTCAAGTAGGATGAACAAAGTTAATCTGTAGATTATGGTAGGGAAAGAGGTTTTGGATACGTTGAACGCTAACTTTTGCTATATATTCCACATAATTCATATCTTTCGTGAACAGATCCTTTGTTTCGATGAGAGAGTACTTTCAACAACATTAATTTAGCCTTTAGCCAACGTAGAGTAGTATTTATTGATACATCATAGTAATTGAATGTGCAGCATTCAATAATGTGGTTGAAGAGAAATGTCTCTGCATCAAAATGGAAAAAAAGCGTTTGGCGCCGGTTCTCTACATAGCCGTAGGCCTATGCCGGTACCTGCGCAGCTCCAATCCCTCCAGTTACAATCGAACTTCACTCGCTTTGTGATTATCTGACAAGTACTCTGCTACTTTATTGGTTGCTTTCTTCTCTTTCGGAACACAAGGAAAGTAGTTTATGAACGGAACCTGAAGGAAAGTTCAATTTAGTCCCGGTTGGTCAAGTTTTAAAAAAAGCAACAGTTCATGGCATGAATGAACCCTAGCCGCCATTTTAGATTTATTTTGTAAATTTATTACAGACATCTGACAATGGATAAAAGGGTGAAGCTGTCGGCTTTGATCAGTCCCTGTAGGATGCGCCACGCGTTCCACTTCATTAAGCATCGTTTGGAGGTGATTAAATGCGTACCTCGCCTACAGTGACTTGCGGTGGCCTACCGATGTACCAAGCTAGTGCTGTAATCCTCCCATACAAGTCTGGTACCAAGGCGCGGGGATCGATCGCACGTGTGTTGCAGGTCGCCTCCGACCACTGCGCCACAAGCGCCCTTTGACGCTCCATGCTTTTGATAATGGGTACATATAAATAATCACGTTAATAAGTGTTACCTTGTTTAAGAACTTCATAATAATTGGTGAGTAGGTGTAAGTGTCACCATCGATCGAGATTTCATGAATAATACCGCGAGGGCGGAGACCTCGCTGCTCTCGGGTGGCTCCTAAAAGTTTCCCAAATGGTTTCTCGTTGGAGTTATTGATTTTCTGTGATGAATTTCGCACTAAAATGGTCCTATTTACATGGTTTCAGCTGCTCTAACATGTGTGAAGGTCATAGGCAACTGTGTAATGCTTTAAACTGACTGCGTTGTTCATACTTTATATTCGCGCAAGAGTCGTTATATGGTGCATCATAGGCGGCGGATAAACTGAGGTAGCCTTGAACCCGTTCCTTACGCTCTGATGGCCCGATCTGATCAGTAAGGAACGTGTTGGGTTTCCAAAATTAATAATAAAGCACGAATAGTGCTTGAGTTAACGTAGTCGCCATAAAATCCGTTCTGTGTTCAAAAAAGGACTAGTAGACGAATGTAATATCAATATAGTGATAGTGCTACTTGTGGATTGGTAGTGGGTTTAAATTCCTCGCACACAGGACAAATGATTTCCTTAGTAATTGTCGAGATAGGTATGCCATGATGTCTGACGTCGACTGTCAACGAATCGTTGAAGTCTTCCTTCTTCCTTCCTTCTTTCTCCTCCTTGCCAATGGCTAGTGAAAAGTAAGTGGACGAAGACTGCACTTGTACCTTCCAAGACTGAAGAAATGATTGACTATGTTTGACATCCCAGCATTCTACTGTCCATCAATCAAATACCGAAAATGCTTTCCTACTAGTTCAAGTGAGTTCACTTCCAGTGTCTATCGTGAACTGAATCAAGGCGGTTATATGCTCAGGCATTCTTGGGATTGCATGAGTATTTCTGTGGTTCAGATATAACTTCGTCGGTGAGTTTGAATTCAGAGAGATCGTATGGATGGGTAATGTGTCTCTGTCACATTGCAGTGTAATTCCTGAATGTAGTGTGAGGTCATGTGTGATCACGTGTGGCCACGAGGCATTTCTTCTCACTGCGGTTCAATGTTGGATCCTTAGAATTCATCCAGAATGCTTCGACAGTTTTGCGCGGTGAAGTTTTTGATTTTTGTGGGAGGATGGTAACTTCCACTTAAAAATTTATATTATGTCTCCATGTGTTACGCGCGCCTAGTGGGGTGCTTTGTTTAGCTTTAAGTTTACCGAATAGATGTTTTTTTATACGGACGCAGAGTGCTCTACCCATTTCGCCAATGTATTCGTCCCCACACGTTTTGCAAGAGATTAGATAAGCTGTACCCGAACTCATGCAATCACTGTCTCTAGCTTTTAGGGCATATTATGCAATTTTGTCTTGTGCATAGACGATTTATAAAGGCAGTTGCGAACTAGTTGCTGTTTGAGGGTGTTTGGTGGTATTTCAGTCACTGCCATCGAATTCTCTAGAGTGGGTCTTCTTAAGCAACATTTTATAGCTGCACTTAATTCGTTTGAAATTAAGGACAGTATAAATGGGTCCTTATTCTTGCTAGATGTATTGTTTTAGAGCATGGTTTTTCTTCTACAGCTATCCCGAGGAGCTACAATTTCGTACTATTTGCCGCGCCCTCTCATAGATTCTTTCCTTCTGCTCTCTTCTTGTACACACATTCGTGGATGTTGAAAGCACATTTCCCACAAGCTCCCTTTTAGTCTACAAGGGATGAGAGAAGAGGTAATGAACCACTGTGTTCTCAGTACTTGGCTTCGGTATCATTTTGTAATGTTACCGTTTTCAGATAGGTAAAACGAAGGACAAAACAACCATCTATACATTTACAGTAGAATAGTAATGGCTGGAGATTGATACTGGTGCTTCCACCTTAGATATAAAGGCAACGGTAAGGCTTAGTGCCAGCCGCTGCCTTATTGCCAATCCTCCAAATTGTCCGTAATATTTTCTGGACCATCCGAAGATTGCGCACTTTAAACACTCCTTTAGGAGGGCCATCAGCTGCTGTATCTGAAAGCCATACATGCTTATTGCTTCCTCGTGTTCTATAAGGAGTTCGAGGAAAGCTTGCATATCGGAGTCATTCGACATGTTTGTATAAAAGTTGAGGGTCGCCATCACATATGCGCTGTTAAGACACGCAGACGATCCAAGAACATCTGGATGTTCGTGAGATGAGTTGGAATATGTTTCAATAACTGGATAAGTATTAGGTTGGAAACCATGATATTCTATCCGTTGGTTCGTCTACACTGCTAATAATGGGTCTATCCCTTACTAATGATAAATCGGTAGGCCCAGAATTACCAGCTTGGATACTAGTTTGTAAGTTATGACAAGTAATTGTATGATTGAACATACTGGTAATTCAATTTGAGGTTGTGATTTAACTAATGGTTTTGAATCTGCCGTGTTTGCCGCTTTTAGCCATTCCCTTCCGATGTTGACTTTTGAATTCCTTTTCACATGATTGTTAATAAAGAGAAGCATCATTTTAACTTATTATTTACTGCCTAGTCTTTTTAACGGCAGGGTATATATTGCGAAATATAACTTTGATGATGCTGATGCAAAACGCCGTACCGCAGGTGTCTGCGGTGGGGAACGAACACGCTATTACCCTTTCCGGGGGCTAACGCGTTCACCACCACCCAATGCGTGCCATTCGTTTCGCCTGTCTTTCAGCTAGTTCTATCGATCTTTTGCCGTCAGCAATCACCCGTCAGCGGGATTGATCTAGAGAGCCCAAATCGGCAACGAACCCAGTTAAGCTGAGGCTTTAGTTATAATCACAATCTTAATCGTTTCATTTACTGCCTACTCTTTTTTAATGGCAGGGGATATTGCGAAACATAGCATTTTTTAAGTTTTCAAAAAGCCAACTTTACTATAATCCTGAGATATTTGCAAAACTCCGGACAGCAGGTGTCTACGATGGGGAACGAACGCGCTATTGTCATTTCTGGGGAGTAACGCGTTCACCACCACACCACGCGGGTCTTTCGTTTCGTCTGTTTCTCAGCTAGTTCTATCGATCTTTTCCATCAGCAAAATTTCAAAATCACCCATTAAAAAGAGTAGGCAGTAAATAATAAGTTAAAATTGTGATTATAACTGCAGCCACAGTTTAACTGGGTTCGTTGCCGATTTGGACTTCCAGATCAATCCTGCTAACGGGTGATTGGTGATAGCAAAAGATCGATAGAACTAGCTGAGAGACAGGCGAAACGAATGGCACCCATTGTGTGGTGGTGAACGCGTTATTCCCCGGAAAGGATAATAGCGCGTTCGTTCCCCACCGCACACACCTGCGGTCCAGAGTTTTGCAAATATCTCGGCATCATTAAAGAGAAGCGTCTTTAAGACATTTTTGTTATCTCAACATCTGATTGATAAGGAAATACTACGAAGTTTCCACTCTTATCACTAGTAGATAAACAAGTGTTTTTTGACGTTACCAGCGCTCACACTTCCCGCATGTCACATTCTTACATTCTTGGCGGGTTGACGCTAAACTTCTTCGTGCGATAGTGATTAAGGACTTTGGAAGTTTCGCCGTAAAATATCAGAATATCTTTGTAATCACCTGATAGCTTCTATTAATACGACTACATTACTTTCGCTCATATATAAATAAGGTTTAAATCACATACCGCCAACAGTGTTATCCAAAAAACATGCACACATCGCCCCAACAAACATTTGCAATTTAAGGAGTACATTGATGACGTCATCGAAGACATGGACACCTAAACAGCTCATTATTTGAAAATGTCTTTCTGATTCAATATTTATTCTTTAGTGTTTCATTCTAACAGGTAACCGTTTTAACCAAAAAAACACCTATTGCATTACTGAATCAGTCATCCGATGTGAAGTTAGCATAAAAAAGATAAAGCTTTCGGCTAATCAGTCTTGAGGGATGCGCCATGCATTCGACTTCATTAAGGATCGCTTTGAGGTGATTGAATGCATATGTGGCCTTTACAGTGACTCGTGATGGCCTACCGATGTATCCAGCTAGTGCTGCTCTCCTCCCAGACAAGTCTGGTACTAATTTGCCGACCCCGGAGGGATGGAGAGCTTGGTGGGCCATAGGCGCGCGGATCGATTCCACGTGTGTGTTACAGGGCGCCTCCGACCACTGCGCCACACGCGCCCTAAGGTTAGAATGACCACTTAAAAATACATCAATGCAATCGAACACTTCGAGTGAGCACCAAAAATGTAAAGTGTCTCTGTGAGTTTCCTTCTCGTTCCAGAGCTACTCAATGGGTCCAGCCGACTCGAGGAGAACATTCCATTCGTCTTTTTTTCTTACTATTTCAAGCGATAATTGGTAGTTCACCGGTTTCTGAAAGTTTAAGTTTGCTTACGGATATCTAAGGAATTTCATGCTATTTCTTACGCAAGGATCCGAATCCATAAACTAAGGGGGCGTGTAGCGCAGTGGTTAGAGGTGTCGTACCATATACACGCTCTTTCGTTCGAGCATGTGCCGCTGGCTAGCCAAATTCCGTGTCCTTTACTAGTTTGGCACATCGGTAGGCCACTAAAGGCATTGTTAACGGCAGATATGCACTTGCTCACCTCTGTGATGTTACGAATGGAGTCAAATGTACGGCGCATTCATTAGGAATTTAAGCCTCATCGCTTATCCTTCTCAAAGTGAATCTTTTATATTTGAGTTCATATTTTTCTATTATTGAGTTATTTACATGTAGAGCAGTAATTCAAATACAAGCTACTATTTCATCGTATCCTCCCAACAGTTTACCGCCTCAACGTGGCTGGGAGGTGTTCCTGGGTGTCGGACTGCGATGGACAGCAGAGGGATTCGTCCTACGGCAGGGTCTTTCAAGCTGAGAAGGAGTCCGGCATTTCCATCAGGAAGCCTAGCTAAGAGTAATACCAGGATCCACCACCAACCTGGTATCAAAGTAGCATGGCAGTAAATCTCCCTCTGATCCACAAAGGCTGTGACTGCCTGTGGTGAAGACCTGGAGCAGACTTTGACCAGGCTGTCCTCGGGATTCCAGGAAAAATAGCTTAACCAGCAAATCTCCGGAAATGGTGATTATGCTGGGGCCCGCACAGCTAGTGATGACGGACCGTTCAGAAAAAAAATTCAGAGTTTCAAAAGTATAGGAAGGAAAGGTGTGCTTAAAAAATGTTATGATGGAGAATAGCATTTGTTAAGTGCATGAAAATTTACCAGTATCTACTGGGTACCGCCTGAAGTATTCAGGAACAATCATACCGAATAGCATGGAAAAACCAAGAATACCCATATTTCTCGATATGCTCATGTCCACCTGAAATACAGTCGTTATAATCGAATTGAAATCTCTAAATTTAATCATGAACGCATCTTCCTCTTTGAGGATTTGAACTTACTGTCTGTAGATTGGAGACAGCCACACCCACAACCATAGCCATTGATGAGCCCAAAATACCACCAACCAAAGGATCAGGTATAGTAGACAATACAGCACCAATCTAAAACAGCAATGCAGAAAAGTCATTTTGTAATTTTCAGTAAATAGGATGCTGTAAGTGCTTTTTCATGAGGTAGTACAGATGTTATACACGCAAGTACAGATGTATAGAATGGACAATGCCTTTCAAGAGAACCGATCCTCGCGCGGATTTGTAGAATATCCGCAGAAAATACAGGATGAGAAAGAACAAGGCACTGTTTCTACTAGAACTCTAGTATCACTAACAGAAGTAGTTAGGACTTGTTTTTGGGAATTCGGCAGTTTTAAACGTATTCTAAGCACAAAGAAGAGTCTGTTATTAAAAAGTTTTTGTGAAAAGAGAAAATTCCAGGGTATTTGTGAAGGCTTGATTTTAGACCAGGGCTATTCATGGATGAAGAAAAATGAGCTGCGGACACACACTTTTCAATGAATGGTTGTAACCAGATTCATTTAATCATTGTGGATATACACATGCTAGTCCATACCTTAGTGGAGACACCGAGTACAATAAGTAGCAATCCAGCGACAACCATCGTCCATCTGGAGGCGACACGAGTCACGCCAATGACGCCGATGTTCTCTGTGTGCGTCGTCATGCCCACTGCTGGACCAAGTAATCCTGATAAGAATGTGCCCATTCCTGAAATATCAACTAATCCATTTAGTTGAGAAAATTCTGGAATCTTGAGCAGATAAGATACTGTGCTATCCACATAGCATTTCATAGAAATTAGGTTATTCGTTTATTTCTTTCTCTTTCCCGGTACTCATACTAACAATTCTATAATTCAGGGTAGTGCAATAAAAATTTTATGAAGTAGGGAAATGAATGAAACGGGCAGTCTCTATTTCATTCTTGCGCCTCAATTTAACTTAAGTTCAGGCAACACATCATTCTTCAGAGTCGAAATGATTCCGGACGTGTGTCCACAGTGTCGTTAAATTTTGTAAGGGTCTAGTCTCAAAAGCCATATCGAATCGAACGGTGTGGATTCAGACACCACACGTTGCACCTTGATTACAGTTTATCAATGAGACAACATATCACTTTACCTATTTATTTATATAACCCATCTTTACACACTGCTAATCCCGTACTTCTCTCATTAGGCTTATTGCAATGAATCCATCGCACATGGAGATCTTTGAATTTGCGTCTGAGTTCTTCGATACTTGAAAATTTCGCATTTTTCGTGAATGCCTTTGGAAGCTGGTCAAGTGTGATTTTCCCCAAAATCATGGCTCTGGTAAATCGTTCCCAAGCCTCCAACATAAGCAATCAACATTCATTGTGAACCGTAGCGAATTTTTCCCAGACAGGACTGCCGTTAATTTAGTGACCCCGGCGGTATGAGAGACTTGGTTAACGTCAAACCAGCAACTATGCATGTAATGCACAGCATCTCCAAACCCTACGCTTTTTGCGGCTCCAATTAATGCTTCGAATTGACCATTAATTCCGAAGGTGCATGGAAGTTGATTTTGAAAATAAGAAACACGTCTAAATTAAATGGGAGTAAAAATCCTGTTATCTCTTTAAATCTCACCCTCAGCTAATATTCCTCTATTGATAGCATGACTGGGTGGAGATCTTTCTTGTGACACTCGAGCAGCTGCGTGGTAATCACCAACCGACTCAAAGACAGAAGTCATTGATGAGAGAAGAAATGCCAGAAATAGACTGACATCAAATGTCGGCATTCCGAATTTGCCTAGAAAGTAGCTCTAACTATTTCTGAGGATGAGACCTAGCGCAGCACGAAGCGAGGGTCCAAGTTCGTTTTCTATCTTCAAAATCTAACGATTAAGTGAGTGATTAAATGAATTGATTGGTATTTGAGATTGGAATCAAATTGAAACGAAATACAATGGATCCACATCCATTGTGGATGGAGTAAATCAGACAAAACGTGATTATAGTTCATACAAAAGTAGTTAGTCACTATGACTTGGCAAAGAAAGTATGAGCGACAGAAAATCCTAGTGGTATACAAATGCGAAAACCTAAGCTACCAACCAGGATAGGGTACGGCGATCCAAGCAGAATTTCGAATCGCACTGACTTTACGAGGAATGTCGACACGAGCCGGACTTCCTGGCTCGACCAAGTCGAAAACGGTGAGCAGTACACAGAATACCCACGAAATCACGATAGCGATGAGATACTGCAATTCAAAGGTACAATTAGTAGGTGACGCCCATTTAAATTTTTTTTGGAAATAACTACATCAATTGCATGAGCACGATGAAATTAGCGTATGTTCACGACCAAATAACTAAATAATTCGATGTTTTTCTTCAGTAAGCAGACACGAGGCTGTTATTATAGAATTTATTAGGATACAATAGCTGGCGTTTCGGCGGTTTCGCCTTTCTCAGAGCCTGGAAGGGTCAAATTGAGATGCGATCTACCCAGCCAAACACTTTCATAACCCTAGCAGATAAAACTTGATAAATCGATTTGCACTCGCGTAAGAAACAGCTTCATTTAAACACCTACCGTTTATTTGTTGTAAGTATTTAAGTTAATTGGTGGATAGCCGCCTCACAGAGTAAGACATGGGCGATAACTGTCTGTGCCAGGTCATTGGATTAGCCCGAGGTATGGCGCCAGGTCACGCGTTATGACAAGACACTTCTACTTGCGGTTCATTTTTGAATTTTTGGAACTGACCCAAAACGCTTCAAGAGTTTTACGCGCTGATGTTTTCGCTTCGTGCGTGATGATAGTGACTCCTACTCCAAAGTATTCTCCGTTGTGTTCCTGTATCCTATGCGCGCCTAGTGGAGTGTTTGGTTTCAACTTAGATTTACCGACTAGGTGTTCTTTTATGCGGGCGCAGAGCGGTCTACCCGTTTTCCCATGCTCCAAAACGATGATTCTAGCGAAAACAAGGCTCCGTTCCTCTTGCCCTCTATTTCAAACGAAATAAGTGCAGCTATAAAACGTTGCTTAATAAGGGCCGCTCTAGAGAATTCCGTAAGAGTGATAGAAATACAATCGAACACTCTAAGACGCCAGCTAGTTCGCAGACGCCTATATGACCGTCTATGTGCAACGCATACTTTGCCCCAGTGGTATTGACGGTGATTGCATGAGTTCGGGTGCAGTCTATCTGATCACTTGTAAAACGTGCGGGGACGAATATGTTGGCGAAACGAGTAGACCGTTCTGCGTCCACATAAAAGAACACCTAGCCGGTAAATCTAAGTTAAAACCAAACACTCCACTAGGCGCGCATAGGATGCAGGAACACAACGGAGAACACTTTGAAGTAGGAGTCACTATCATCACGCACGAAGCGAAAACATCAGCGCGTAAAACTCTTGAAGCGTTTTGGGTCAGTTCCAAAAATTCAAAAATGAACCGCAAGTAGAAGTGTCTTGTCATAACGCGTGACCTGGCGCCATACCTCGGGCTAATCCAATGACCTGGCACAGACAGTTATCGCCCATGTATTACTCTGTGAGGCGGCTATCCACCAATTAACTTAAATACTTACAACGAATAAGCGGTAGGTGTTTAAATGAAGCGGTTTCTTATGCGAAAACAAATTTATTTGTTAAGTTTTATCTACTGGGGTTATGAAAGTGTTTGGCTGGGTAGATCGCATCTCAATTTGACCCTTCCAGGCTCTGAAAAAGGCGAAACCGCCGAAACGTCAACTATTGTATCCCAATAAATTCTGTAATAACAACCTCGTGTCAGCTTATTGAAGAGAAACATTATCAATCAATGCGGAGGGTAAAAGAAAGTCGGTCATGGGAATAACTAAATAGTTATAAAATTATCTATAAAAAGGGAGTATCTCAGAATCCTAAGACTGAAACCTGTTTGAATAAGACGAATTTATCTTCGTCTACCACTGAGTTACGTAACAAATAATTAAGATCATAAGAACAGAGCTAAAATCTGGTCGAAGAATCTTACTGGATACTGTCCGAAGAGATTAGTTCTATACCAATGCAGTTTACCACGTTTAATACCAGGCAATACAACGAGCACGTCAGCAAGATAGAGAATGGTGATGAATAGTGTGACGGCTTGTCTAAACCTATACTGTAGTTACAATTCCAAAGATGTGTTTTAATACGATAACATTTTAATACAGTAGAAATCTTGAATTTTGGAGATGAGTGTGAAGCTTTAGAATTTATAATTAAGCTACGGTAGTAATTATTGGAAGGATTATATACCTATATATATGTATATATATGTATATGTATATATATGTATATACATATGTATATGTGTATATATATGTATGTGCGTATGTATTTATTTCCTCCCAACGGTTTACCGTCTCATCGTGGCTGGGAGGTGTTCTTGGGTGTAGGACTGCGATGTACAGCGGGGATTCATCCCCCGGGATGGTCTCCCAAGCTGAGGAGTCCGGCGTTTCGATTAAGAAGCACAAGTAAGAGTAAACCAATACAAGAATCCACCACCGTCCTAGTATCAAACTTTTCAAATGGTGGAAAATCTCCCTCTGATCCACAAGGGCCGCGACCGCCTGTGGTGGTGGCGACCTGGGACAGACTTTGCCCAGGCTGACCTCGGAACTCCAGGGAAACACAATGACTAAATCTGCAAAACTCCAACAAAATGGAGATTATGCAGGAGGCTGCACAACCAGTGAGGACAGGCCATAAAAGTATCCGAGTGTCCAAGTATGTATTTATTTATCAGTTTGTTCTGTTTAACTCAACATCATTATATCTTTTGTATCGAGCACTTCTTCCATTTGATTCAATTGCTCGCATTCTACCGATGATTTATGAAGGTTTTAGGATTCGGGTGCTGCTTGAGGTTTCTAGAACTTCAAGAATGTCAATGAATCCTGGACGATCACGAGAAACTTCGGGCCGTGTAAGTAGGTAACTTAGTAATTGCATAGTCTTTTATTTACTCCATATAAATTTTCACTGGAGGATGTAATGTGAAATACAATCAAAACAATGCTAACATATGACTTCAACGATGCTGAGATATTTACGAAACTCCGGACTGCAGGTGTCTGCGGTGGGGAACGAATGCGCTATTGTCCTTTTTAGGGAGTAACGCGTTCACCACCACACCGTGCGGGTCCTTCGTTTCGCCAGGAAAGTTATATTTCGCAATATACCCTGCCATCGAAAAGAGTAGGCACTAAATAAAATGGTTAAGATGCTGAGATATTTGCAAAATTCAGATTCCAGGCCATATTCGATTCCGTGATTACCCTTCTCCGGGAGGGATCTGAATTTTGCAAATATCTCAGCATCTTAACCATTTTATTTACTGCCTACTCATTTTAATGGCAGAGTATATTGCGAAATATAACTTCAGTGATGCTGAGATATTGTCTATCAATCCCGTTGACGGGTGATTGCTGATGGCAAGTGATCGATAGAAGTAGCTGAGAGACGGGCGAAACGGACGACCCGCATGGTGTAGTGGTGAACGCGTTACTCACCGGAAAGGACAAGAGCGCGTTCGTGCCCCACCGCAAACACCTGCGGTACGGAGTTTTGCCAATATCTCAGCATCATTGAAGTTATATCTCGACATCGTTGCAGTTGTGAGTAAGTAGTCGTGGTTAAGATTATATCATTTCGTTAGTATTATGATATATCCGGCCACTACCTTTCGAAGGAAAAGGCTAAGAATTATGGTGTAAGATATTCAATATGCGGGAAGATTTTGTACAAAACAAAAAACGAAGTGTTTTCCTCGCCCGAAAGAAATAAAAAGGAAAGGATAAATAATAGACAAAAATACTTCACTTACATTGTTGCAACCCAATGAAGACTTATTTTGTCGACCATTGTATCGACTTGTGAAAACGCCAACAACAACATCAACGGCGACACCTTAAGAAGAAGCAAAATAACCGGATTATTTGGTTGTACATATCCTCGCTCCTTTTTTTGTGAGGGTACTAGTAACAGGGCAGCGACTGCATATGGTGGTGACGATCTGGGGCAGACTTTGGCCAGGGTGACCTCAGGACTTCAGCGTACCACAATGGCTAAACCAGCGAAACTCCGAAAGAATGGAATTTATGCTGGAACCTTCACAACCAGTGAAGACGGGGTATCCAAGTATCCAAGTGAGTAGTAGCAATGCATGATTTCGCAAGGGAATGAAAGTATTAATTCATTTAACCAAGGAACGCACTCCATTGAAATTTGCCACCTAAATTTCATATCTTAAAGAAGCATAGCTAGTGAGAGGCGATCAGTCACAACGAGTTTATCCAAAAACAAATGTCTACGGTAATCAGTCCAGCCATATTTGCCAGACCTTCCCAGAAGAGTCTACAGTCTCTATAACAGTCTACAAAGCAATATCTCCATATCAAAATAATTATTTACCGTTAATGGTCCAATGAATTTTGTTAGAACACCGACGACTCCGGTGAAACCAATTAGCATCGGCATACATGCGGCCGCCATAAGAGAACCTTGCATCTGATGAATGTAGTAAAATAAATTGATCCAAATAAAAACCGACAAACATGCTACTTAAATATTAATGAAATAAGATTGCTGATGACGGCGTTAGATAGAAAAACTAGCTGACGGAAACGCAAAGCAAGGGCCTTAGTAGTGTGCAATGAGCGAGCCTCCGGAAAGGGAAATCGTGGTTCGATCTGGATAGGAGTCCAAGTTTTGCGAATATGTCAGCATTATTGTGGTTGTATTTTACATCATACCCTTCTGTGAAAAATTATAGTACGCGGCAAATAAAAGATTAACATTGTGATTTCGACTACAGCCTCAGCTTGACTAGGTTCAATGCCGATTTGTGCCTCCAGATCAATCCCGCCGACGGATGATTGCTGATGGTAGCGTTAGATAGGAAACCTAGCTGATAGAAACGCAGAGCAAGGGTCCCCGTGGCCCAGGGTGTAATATGCGAGCCCCGGAAAGGGAAATCATGGTTCGATCTGGTACGGAGTCCAAGTTTTGCGAATATCTCAGCATGGTGTAGTTCTGTTTCACATTATACCCTGCCATGAAAAATTGTAGTAAGCAGCAAATAAAAGGTTAACATTTTCGAATGAAATAAGAATTTAATAATATTAACACGGCCCTAGGAGATAACTCCGATGTTTGGCAATGCCATAGAAACAGTACTAGGTAGCATCCAGGCGAGAGTGCAGAGTAACGTGAGATGTACTAAGCGTAATTTAGTACAAAGAATGAGACTGAGAGTAATGAATTTTGATCTTAACCCTTTTATTCACTGCCTTTTTCTTCTTAATGGCAGGGTATGTTGCGAAATATAACTCGTATGAAATGCTGAGATATTTGCAAAACTCCGGACCGCAGATGTATACAGTGGGAAACGAACACGCGCTGTTGCCCTTACCGGAGAGCAGCGCACTTCACCACCACACCGTCCGGTTCCTTCGTCTTGCCTGTCTGTCAGCTAGTTCTATCGATCTTGTGTTCTATCGTTCTATCTAATGAATTTTAGTTCCACCTAATTTATAAAGGCACTTAATAAAAAAAGAAGTTAGGTAAAAATATGTTAGCGATAGTCTTTTGAACGAACATTTACGTTTGTATAAGGGACATTTTTCTGATAGTATACATCCTCTTCATGTATTATTTATTTCCCTTTAAAGACTCAAAATACTGCCTTTCTGAAATTCCAGTGGTGCTATTTTTCTGTATTAGATATGAGCACCGCTTCATTTGTGCGAAGATTCAACTCAGTTATAAAAGGATAGGGAACAAATTTCTGGATGTTAATGAATCCCTAAGGGATATGCCTTGCATTCGACTTCACTGAGCATCCTTGATGATCGAGTGCACATCTGGCCTATACAATAACTTGCGCTGGCCTACCGATGTATCGACTGAGTGCGGCTACCTTTCCAAATACGTTTGGTACGAACTCTGGAAAAATGGAAGAATGGTGGACTCGAGGCGCAGAATAGAAACAAAAACCACATGTGTATTGCAGAGCACCCCCAAACACTGCGTTACAAACGCCTTTATTCAGCCGTAGGCTGGAAAAAGTTCTGTCATCAATCGAGAAGAAGCAGAACAATCGTTTATGTCTAGAATTTCCTGATCATGAAACGCCCTGATCTTATACTACCACCGACTTCCTTCGATCTGGAAGCCATAAACTACATTTGCATCTCGCAACCTACATTATAACTTTCCTTCAGAAGGGGAAAATCCAGACAAGCGAAGCAAGTTGGGCATAGTCATGTTGCTCAGAAAGGATGAGAGATCTTCGTAACTACCGTCCAACGTGCTTGTTTAGTGCATTCTAAACGGTGTTCACGAAGATTATCCTAGCGCTCCATCGATGGCTTCAAATGAAGCTATTCCATCATATTATCTCATTTCCTTATAGTAATGACTACATCCACTGTTCCTCATATCATTTAGCAACCTCGCGGTATGTAAATATTTCCATTTGATTCAAAGGAGCTTTGCTTGCAATAAACAGTCTTTATTTTGCTAGCTTCTTTGTGTGAGGAGAGCTCTTTGTGTGTTGCTTTGTTCAAAGTCTTCGCGCATACCGTAACACGGATGGCAAAAGTTGTTTAGAAGAGCCGTCTTCCTTTATCTGATGTGTTCATGAACTATGAAGAAGCGATCGTCGACAAATGTTTTAGGAGAAGTTTAGAAACTACGCCAAAATACCACATTATCCGGAACACATTTAAGCGGCCTTGTGAGCCAGTATACTATTCTGATAAAGGCTCTTATGGTTTTCCTGTTCATCTTATCGGCCACTCTATGTAGGTGGTTCAGGTTGTTAACTCTTATGACAAGTGATCACTGTAGTAAATTGACCTCATTTTACTGTCATATACCTTTTAGCACATTAATTAGCACATTAACCTTAACCTCATTGTGAGGGAATCATAAATCAATGTTATCACAAGCTTGCATAAAGTGTGTAACCTTATTGTATTGGCATTATAAATCAGAGTTTATGGCCTTACATGAGCCCTCTGTTGTTCTGCCCGTGCAATGCTTCACCAACCTATGGCGGTGCTACTATTTCAACGAAGAGTAGAGTCGATTTCAAGAAGATGCAAACGACCGACCACCTACATGGAAGCACGACATGTTCGCAGCCTTTGACGATCAATTGCATTTGCATCTGTAGACGACTTATGGATCACAAAATGTGCTTTGTGGATGTTCACTAATCTTCAAGCAAGTCAGCCCCATGGACGACGATTGAAAGAGAAAGGACCAGTACTACCTGTGAAAACGGACTATCCGAGAATTCGAGCAATTTTCTGCGGTTTCGATTATTATAATAGTGCTACAAAAAAAACCGTCAGAGTTAAGCATTTCTCAAGCCACTGTCGTAACTTTTACTGCACTTATCAACAGGTATTTGAAAAACGAATCGTGCAACTTTTAAGCGCTCAGGAATTGGAACAGTTCATCTTTTTAATCTGAAAGTAGTAACGTCATAAAGAAAAAAATAATCTCTATGTGGTAACAGGAAAAAAATGAACCTAAAGCATTAAATGACTAAGACGTGAATATACATACGACAAACTTACAAGCGCCAATTTACTGTAGTATTCGGACTCCGGGACCGGAGTGCTGCTGTTGACCAAACATTGTCCCATAAACACTTGCACTGATGGCACATAAGCGAACGCAGTCCCTTGGAGAAGAGCGAGCCTTTGATACAAAACGTTTAATATTTAATAATAACATTTTTCTATATTTTTGTTAGAGATTATTGCTGTGTAGAGAATAAACGTTAGTTAAATCGCTGCCGCGTATAAAGAATGAGGTATTCGGCGTTGACTAATCGCGTGGAGATGCGCCATGCATTTGAACATATTAGTGGAATCTTAAAGATGATTTGATGCTTATCGATGTGTTAGGAGAGAGGTAGCGCACTGGTAGTGATACCGTTCATTACGAGTCACGGTGTTGGTTTATTCCTGCAACGAGATTAACGAGCCTCTCATCCCTCTGAGGTCGGGAATTGCTAGAGACTTGTCTGGGAACCACTGCATACTCCCCCTGATCCATGCTCTAGCTCGACTATCTCAGGACTTCAAAGAGAATCGACAGGATTAGCATCCAATGAAATCTTATGACTGAAGACGACAATGCTCATACAGCATCGGAACCCACACGCGAAAAATTTGAATGTCTACCTGGATGCGAGAAAACAAGTCGAATGCAGGAATTGCTGGGATCCGCACAGATATGAAAACGGTCGTATAGAACGAAATAAAATGGATGTGTTAAGTCAGTGCTTTTACCCTGTCAGTTAAGTCTGGTACTAACTTGCCGACGATTTAGAGGTGAGAAGATTGCAATGTGCGGAGCACGGGACTGAACCAGTGAACCAGTTTGTATTCCAGAGCACCTCTAACTATTAAGCTACATGCATTCCTGTATATTCTTTCACTGACCAGTTAACGCCAATAAATGTCAGCCCAGCCGAATAAATATCTGGTATGAACTTCGTATTGGTTTATCAGTGAAAGAAGGTAGACTGATCATTCATACCGAGGTTAAATGAAAGCGGATTTACATAAGCATCCTTATATACTTATTTTTTTATTTTTTTGATATTTAATATTTGATAAACTGAATTTCTCTTACCGCATTCCGAACGTAGTCTGAATGATGGTTGACAGACCGCTTACGACGAACGTCGAACTGATAAGTTCATTGAGCAATATTGCTAAACCACTTTTCTTTTTACCTTGCTTAACGAAACTTTTGCGCACTGCTTAATTTGACTGTATACCCATTAAAACAATAACAGTTAGAATATGCGCTTGTAGTCTCTCGTAAAAACCTACTTAAAATGTTATTTATTTATAAAATTAGCAAAAACTGGTTGAGAGAAAAACAAAGAAGGGGCCTCAGTGGTACTGTGCGCAACATGTGAGCCCGGAAGGGTAATCGCAATTCAATCTAGCTTGGGGTCCAACTTTTACAAGTATCTCAGCATTACTGTGGTTATAAAATTAGCATTTACTTACTGCTGTCGCTCCCAGCGCATAACGTGTCCGTCACCAGAAACGGAACAGTTAGTAGAGCTGATACGCACACCATTACTTGCTGGAAAAACGGCCACGTAAACCATATACTAATACAAGATGATTATTGATTAATCACAGTGTAGTTAATTTTTTTACTGCCTATTCTTCCTCATGAAGGGGTAATAAGGATAAAGCTCTCGGCGCTGATCAATCCCTGACGGATGCGTCATGCATTCGACTTCATTAAGTATCGTTGGAGGTGATTGAATGCATATCTGGCTTTTACAATGACTCGTGGTGGCCCACCGATGTATCGAGCCAGTGTTGCTACCTTCCGAAACAAACCTGGTGCCGATTCGCCGACTCCGGAGAGATGAAGGGCTTGGTGGACTATGGGCGTGGGGATCAATTCCACGTGTGTGTTGCAGAGCGCCTCCGACCACTGCACCACATGCGTCCTCATAATAATATAATTATTGGCTTTTTCACCACCATACCATGTGGGTCTTTCGTTTCGCCTTTTTCTCAGCTGTGGTAATTACTTACTTGATACTTGAATGGCCCGTCCTCAATAGTTGTACTGGTTAAGCCATAATGGTTCCCCAGAGTCCCGACGTCAGCCTGGCCAAAGTCTGCCCCAGGTCGTCACCACCACTGGCAGTCGCAGACCTTGTGGATCAGAGGGAGATTTACCACCATCCAACTTTGATACCAGGACGGTAGTGGATCCTGGTATTGGTTTACTCTAAGCTAGGCTTCCTAATGGAAATGTCGGACTCCTTCACTGCTTGGGAGACCCTGCTAGAGGATGAATCCCCCGCTGTACATCGCAGTCCGACACCCAGGAACACCTCCCAGCCGCGATGAGACGGTAAACCGTTGGGAGGCTGTGTTAATTAATTAGTGATAATTCACTAATAACAGCTAATAGTAATAGTTACAAAACTAGGAATTACAACGATAGAAACCAATTATGATAACAACTGTAATAACCGCAATATTACTCAGGAGGAATAACGTTGTTGATTTTTCAAACATAAAACAAAACACTATGTAAGAAAAGTAATCGAAAATAGTATCTTTAATCAGTAATCAAAAAAAAATGTAAAAGTATCAGCGGTCGGCGTGTTGGATTGGAGGAAAACGCAAAGGTGCTAAAATCTCAGAGTAAAAGGTAAAATAGAATAAAAGGATAAAGCTCTCGGCGTCGACTAATCCCTGAGGGTTGCGCCATACATTCGGCTTCATTAAGCATCGTTTGGAGGTGAATGAATGCATATCTCGCCTTTACAAAGACTCGCGGTGGCCTACCGATGTATCGAGCCAATGGTGCTATTCTCCCAGAGAAGTCTGGTACCAATTTGTCGATCTCGGAAAGATGGAAGTCTTGTTGGGTCATGTGCGCTGGGATCGATTTCCCGTGTGCGTTGCAGGGCGCCTCCGACCACTGCGCCAAACGCGCCGCACATCCCAGAATACGTTCAGCTTATTTTTACAACATACTTTTTTTATTCAATCTAGCACTGGAAGTATTCTTTGAGGACATCGAAGATTATTTATAATGTCGTCAGACTGGTCACAACGTGAAGGTAGCGCTTGTTAAAAGCTTTCATGTTATATAAACTACTTCAGGAGATACGCCATCCCAAGAAAGTTGCTGAAATTCATGCGTCTGTCAACACGAACTTGGCATAAGATCTATTTTTCCTAAGAACTGCTAATGACCCTAACCGGACGCCTACGCTTAAACGTACATGAACCGTAGTCAAGTTCCGTATTCTACACTCCAGCACTAATCTACGATGAAGATGAGATGATGCGATTTCATGTAATCGAGGAGTTTTACTGTTATACCGTCTACAAAGGATTCGCTTATTTGGAGCACCACGTAGAACATCTGAAAAATCTGTGAAACGAATTATGTGAGAGATTGCTTGAATTTATCGTGGCAACCAGAGCCATCAGAACGGTCTCATAATTTTAGAAACTCACCTTTAGGCTTTGATAAAAGGTCTATCCTGGTGGAAGCTACTGCAGTGAAATTGATGAAAGTTTCATTAATTGAAGGTTTTGTTCACCTTATAAGCTTAATGCCGCTTTCTTTGTGTAGGAGTTCTCCTTAAACGAAAAGTTCTGCACAAAGTTCTAAAAGGGAGCTCGCTAAATTATTATGCAACGCTACGAGCGCACGATTAGAACTACCAAACTGATTACCAAGAGTGCAATGAAAGAAGTATTTCGTGTTACTTAAGGAAAAAATGGAATCCACAGGTTCGACCAACATCGACAGACAGGGAGTTCAGACGCTGACGAATACGCCGTAAATTTAAGCAGGTGGTATGTCTTAACGATCCTGACGACAGCCAGCAGTATCTGAGTTCGGCGACATGTCAAGTTCATGCGATGACCACTGACACGATGGTTAGAGCTCTTAATGTCCTTCTTGTTATCAAAACCCATCGGAGAACTCTGGAACGTTACAGGGAATAGCAGAAACTAGATCCTCGTCTAGAAAAGTCAATAATTATATTACTATAAGGACGCATGTGGCGCAGTGATCGGAGGCGCTCTGCAACACACACGTGGAATTGATCCCCACGCCCATAGCCCAGCAAGCCTCCCATCCCTCCAGGGTCGGTAAATCGGTACCAGTCTTGTCTGGAAGGATAACACCACTGGCTCGATACATCGGTAGGCCACTAGGAGTCATTGTAAAGGCCAGATATGCATTCAATCACCTCAGAACGATTCCTAACAAAGTTGAATGCATGGCGCATCCCTCAGGGATTGATCAACGCCGAGAGCTTTATCCCTTATCCTTTTTTATATCATTAGTATCGCCGTTATTATTAATATGAGATGACCTGTCATCACATCTGCTGTGTTGTTAAGTACATGCTATGACTCCTGACAGGGTGGTTAGAGCTTTTTAATGCTCCTAATGTCGTTCTGGTGATCTAAATACATCAATGAACTCTGGCACCTTAAATGGCCTAATAGAAACTAGATACTCGCCTGGAAAAGTCAATTATTGTATTATTATTACTACCATATTATTAATATGACATGACCAGTCATCACACTCGACTTGTTTTCCCGGCATTCATCGTTCACAAAGGTCTTCGAACATTTCACTTGTGTTTTCAGCTGCTGCTTGAGGATTTCTTTACGAAAGTCTTCTTTATCTAGTCTCTAGAAAACACGTCTAGAAAGCTGGTCGAGTAGATCCTCCTCTCAAACTGAGAGGTAATCGAGCTAAGGCGGTCGCATGATTTAGTTACATCATTCAGTGTATGTCTAGTTATTTGCTTGTCTCAATTATTCTCATTCATTTACTGAATACTTGTCATGCTACAAAAATTAGAAAAGTTTTGAACCACGCTGTCGAAAATACAGATCATTTAAAAGAGTATCACTTCCGTAGGGGTCATGAGGGATAAAGGATAAACCTTCTGATGGTGATCAAACCCTAGGAAATGCACCACGAATTTGACACTATTCGGAGTCGTAAAGGTGACTGAATGCATAAATGGGCTATACAATGACTTACAGTAACCTAACGATGTATAAGGTCTGTGCTCCATTCCGCAACCACGTCTACATCGCCCATAACCACTGCCTTAGACACATCCCGTCCTCTAGAGGTCACACCAGTCACAGTGCCACGTATGACTGACTTTTATGAAGTTCACATCGTTGCGTAAGTGTTAGTAATAAAAATACTTAACGTTGACTAATAATATAGAATTATTATCTATTATTCATCACGGAGACATATTGAAGACAATATAAAAATATAAAACTCTGAACAAGAATAGAAAAACCACCTGAAATCCGTACATCAAAGCGAACAGAGGCTTCGGAGTGTCCCTAGCCGAAAGAAACGACTGATCGTTCGCTTTTTTCTTACTCAGCTCGACGTCTGCTGCGGACATTAACCTCGAAAGTTTCGATTCAGTTTGAGCACAGTAAATCTGCTGCCATTCAAAACATCAACAATCGGAAATGTTCTTTGTTTAAGAGGCAATGAGACGAAATCTGTCTAGAGCAAAGAAGAGTGATGTATTTGGCAACAGATAGTCAGAAATTCAAGGGTAATCCGCAGGCGTATCCATGCAACCCAGGTCGGAGTTCCAGAATGTGTATTCATAGAGCAGAACGTCCAACTCACTCTTCCAATAAGATAACCAAAACCCTACAAGAGCTCTACGTTTCATCCAGAATTGGATAATCAGTAAAGAATTGGTACCGAAGTGTTGCATCTCACCTGACACACCAATGCTAATGAATTGACTACAACTATCACCTAAAAACGCTGTGGTTTGGTTATCTCTCTCCATGAGAATGCGGGAAAAGAGTCTGGGAGATAAGTAGAAGATCACTGTGTGAGCTAATTTCACTAGTGAAACATTTTCTTATTATTTACTGCTTACTTTTTTTAATGGCAGGGTATGTTGCGAAATATAACTTCAATGATGCTGGAATATTTGCAAAACCCCGGACCGCAGAGTCTAAATCCAAAATAATAGGTAGTACATAATAAGTAAAAATTGTTATTATAACTACAGCCTTAGCTTAATTAGGTTCATTGCCATTTGGACTCCCCAGATCAATCCCGCCGACGGGTGATTGCTGATGGCACCGATCGATAGAACTAGCTGAGAGACATGCGAAACAAAGGACCAGCATGGTGTGGTGGTGAACGCGTTAGCTTCGGAAAGGGTAATAGCGCGATTGTTCCTCACAGCAGACACCTGTGGACTGGATTTTTGCCAACATCTCGGCATCATTGAAACATTTTCTTTCGAAAATCCAAACAAATTTGGACTTATTTTTGAAGCGGATAAAATAAGTGGAAATCATTGGTGAATACGGGAACGATTTTGAAATGCTATCAAAAATCGTGGAACCTTAGGGATAAATTCAGCTCAATTAAATGATAATAATAAATCATCTCGAGATGGTGATGACGTAGATGTGAATGCACTCTTTATTAAACATCTGTTGAAAGTACAAAGATGAGGACAAATGAAAGGTAAACACAATGCTAACCTTTTATTTTCTACCTACCACAATTTTTCACAGCAGAGTATTATGTGAATTACAACCAAACGATGGTAAGATGTTCGTAAAACGTGGACCCCGTGCCAGGTTGAGCCACGATTTCCCTTTCCGGGGTCTCGCGCAATACACTCTGCGCCACGGAGGCTCTTGCTATGCGTTTCTGTCAGCTAATTCTTCTAATTCTTTTAACAAACGCTGCCATCAGCAATAACTCGTCAGTTGGATTGATCTGGAGGGCACAAATCGGCATGGAACCCAGTTAAGCTGAGCATGTAGTCGAAATCATAATGCTAACCTTTTATTACTACAATTTACTTTAACAATTTACAATTTACAACTACTTACTACAATTTTTCACGGCAGTGTATGATGTAAATTACAACCACACGATGCTAAGATACTCGCAAAACTTTGCGGAAAGCAAATAATTGGGAGGTAAACTGGGCTAATTAAATCGCTTCATTAGGAACAAATTTATTATGTATATCACCTGCGTCAGCTTTATCACCTGCCCCCTCGTTGATGGTCAAGTAAATAGCGGGGGCGCGAATAAATTACACATTTATCCCTGTTGCATTCAAGAGTAACTCAGTTGATTCTCTCCCCTCTGGAGAGTCGTTGACCACCATAAAATTGCTCGAGGGACCTCGTGAAGAACTGTGACCACCGCATCGGTGGTCCTTCTGCGGTGCGTTTGACATTTCGGTGAGCCCAATAGCTAACGACTCCTCTCCATAGGTCATCGTCCACACACACTACGTGCCCGGTCCTCCTTATTTTCGATGATTTGGCGTATAGAACGGCTCCTTTGATTTTTGATCGTTCGCGTAGGTTGGAGCTTCAGATCGCTTCCCTCATTTGCATGATTCTGGGTGCTTCTAGCATCGTCCTTTCGGCAGTGCACTCTTTAATGGTGGGTGAGCTTTCATCCTGCTTATGCAGCGACCAGGCTTCTGATGCATAAGTCAAGGCAGGAAGAATTATGGAGTCGAAAAGGTGAGCACGCAGTCGAGTGTTCGTTACCATGTTCACTATTATTTCAATGCTCTTGAAAGCCTCTGATATCCTCCTGTTCAGCTAGATCGTTCATCATGTGAATTTGTTGACGCAGAAACACATAGCTGTAGCAGGCTGGGATATTCATACTCTCACCTGTGAACGAGGAACACGAAACCAATCCGTTCTTTATGAACATCGTCTTCGTGGGATTTATTTGAGGGCAAAACACAGGTTTTTTTCGAACAGGCGTTATCGAAGCCGGCCTACATTGCTTCCGCTTGACTAACGCTTGATGTTATAAGAATTGTATCATCAGCAAAACGAAGATGTTGTAATTGCCGGGCATTGAACTTCGTTCCCGTATTGTCCCATTTAAGTATTCGCACGAAGTTCACGAGGTGGATGTAAATAATTTTGGCGAGATCGTATCGCCTTCCTCAACCTCTCTCTCTCTTTCCCTCCCTCTCTCTCTCTTTTTCAACGTCTATGCTAAAAAATCGCTGTGCAATGGTGATATATACGTTGTGGCACTTTTACATTAATCACGAGGAATTTTTACAAAGCAAGTAAAGACGTTATGGCTGTCCAGAGGTTCGATGACTGCTTATGCCTCAACTGAATGAGTGTTTCCTTCCATTCAGTAGAATTCAGGCAGAGCAGTTTCCTGTGCTCTTCTGGTTCTGCAGTGAGTCCCGTGGTCAATGAATGTGATTCATGGCGCTATGACATGTCGATAGGCTGCTTGCTGAGGCGGTCTTTTTCGCTCAGCATTGTCTCAATATTGCTGAGAACGATCTGGCCGAAGAGTGTAATAACCGACACAGGAAGTACATTGCAGGATAGTTGCCGAATTCGTGGAGACCTCCCTTTTTGTAAAACACACGGCCTTCTTGGCCTTCCATTCAACTTTGTGTTCTCAAAGGCAACCTGCCACATGACGAACCAGTGTGTTAATGTGGACTTTCTTTGTGGGTTCTTTAGATGTTCGTATCCTCTTGTTCATGTTGCACGGTATTACGACTCGGATCAATCCGGCTCCGGATCAAACATTCGAAGATGTAGAAAAGTTAGTCGAATAAAGTTTTTTTAATCAAACTCGTGTTAACTTGATCACCAAGAAAGTATCACTGTTTAGTAATGCAGTGCTTAAAGGAAAATGGGTTCATGAAATATTCTTTTTCAGGTGCTCAGGTCTTTTGCTCTGCTGCGCCGGTGTTGCTCGATTCGTCGAGCGTGACAGATTTAGACAGAGAGAGCTGTTGCAACGACACATCCATTCTCTTCAGTTTCGAGTGGGAGCAGTAGAATATAGCTGCTTAAGAGATCGGAGTACAAGCCGTGGATAATTTTCTCCATTGTCTTTCTGGAAACTGTAAGCATTCCGTATGGGCATCGGGTTGCAGTCGTCTCAGTCTTGCAATCCGCGAAATTTCGCCGGGCGTTGCCAATACTATTCCGAAACTCTGCAGCCTCGCCCATTACTTCTGCCATTCTCTTTTAAAGGCCTCTTGTTATTGCTTTTCTGTAGAATTCATCCGAAGTGACTTAAGGACTGTGTACAGCTCAAGGGATTCCACTTTGGCGCACCAGATAGGGTAATTCTGGAGACAGGTTTCTTTTGGTAGCTTTCGAACTTGACCCATTTATCTCATTGTGTTTAGCTACTATTACCCATGGATAGCTTGGGGAGTTCTTACGTGGAACATGACATTCTCACATGTAGTTTGCCGGTCCATAACAAGGAAGACGTGGAGACTCCCATCCATCCTCTATGTACTTTGAAGTCACTTGGTTGTAAGGGTTTGGTCGGAATGACTTGTAGAATACAAATCACTGAAGTTTGAACACACTAACACACATTTGCATGAAAATCCTAGAGAGCAGCCGTCTATTAATAAATAACCTATTCCTCTATGATCGAATGATTGCATGCACTTTTACAACGCAAAGGCGGAGACCTTTGGCGATATTGTGCTCTCTTGTGGTAACCATTTACCAACCCATGTAGTAAGTAGCTAGAGAAGAAGTGGCGTCGTCCTTTTACACATATCATTGTGATGTGTAAGAGACTTTACATAGGACGTGCATGCACTTTTGTCAACCACTGCAGAGAGGATAACTCTAGTCGCCACAGCGTCCTTTCCTTCCTTTTTCTTTTACTGTTTTTTTACATGACCCGTCTTGACATGTTGTGAGGATTCCAGAGCTTCCTCCATTCTATTTGTTGCGCCAACGGGAGTATGTATATCTTCCATCCACGGAAGTATGTATATCATCCATTCACGGGAGTCTTCAAATATATGCAAGGGTTCGCCTGTGGCTTGAGGGCTTTGCCTTCTTCATGAACGCCGTTGAACATTAGCCTAATTCGCTCCGCAACCTTCTTAAGAGTATTCAGATCTACAGCATAAGCTATTTCTAGCCTTACCTTGGATTGGAAAAGGCTCTTTCCAGAAAAATTTAGAATCCATTTGTCGAGCATCTAGCGACGAGGTGAAGGAAGCTAGATCGGTTGAGGTCGAACCCGTAACTATTCTTGAAATTACACGGCATTTTTAACTACTGTGCAACCTCGTTTTCTTATTCACTGTGAAGAATTAATCAATGTAAATAGATCTGACTTTGCAGTAAAAATAATAACAATTCAATGGTGCTTCTCAATAAGAAACTGGTGATCGATCGTTGATATAAATAATTAAAATTAAAATTAAATTAACACATTGAACGCATCCAGAGATATGTTATCTTATGAAGTTAGTCTATGTAAAAATCTAATCTAAAGAGATGTATTCAACAATTTTAAACACCTAAACTAAAGATGAATGAAGGTATTTTACAGCCAAAAAATCGAATCGAACAAAAATCCCACGATACAGTCGGAAGAGGAAATAGTCAAAAACAGAGCAGGATAGAAAGTTCTGTAGTCCAAGAGTTCCAAAACATGAGTCAGGTCACTTACTTGTAGGATACGTCGTGGTTTCCGTTTCTCATCATCAATTTTCTTCAATTTAATTGCTAAATGAAGGATAAAGGATAAAGCACTTGGCGTTGATCAATCCATGAGGGATGCGCTATACACTCGACTTCACTAACCATCGTTGGAGGTGATTGAATGCATATCTGGCCTTTACTATGATTCGCGGTGGCCAACCGATGTATCGAGCCAGTGCCAGTATCCTCCCAGACAAGTCTGGTACCAATTCACCAACTGCGGAGGGATGGAAGGCTTGGCGCGCCATGGGCGCCGGGATCGATTTCACGTGTGTGTTCCAGGGCGTCTCCGACCACTACTCCACACACGCCCTATGACAACGGTTTTGGTGTTAATACAACTAGCCCACTACGTAGTAGTAATTTTTTCCAATTTTTCTAAATACTTCCCTAACTTCTGAAAAGTATAAATATTCCCGCTCTTTCTAAGAATAAACGACAAAAAGTCCAGCATCAGTAAAACTCTGAAGGATTTGTCACGCATTCACTTCCATTCGTGGAGTCCTAGAGATGATGGAATGCATATTTGGCTTCTTCGACGACTTTTTGGAGCCTACAAATATGGCTAGTAATTGTTTTTAGAGATGGAGAACGTAACATTCGGCGGAGGTTCGCATCAAGATGTTGAGTTGAGTTGCAAGGCACTTCTAGCCACCGCGCCAAACATATCTACTATGTCTGATAATCACTAACTTATTTTTATGTAGAATTTAGCTTCAAAAATAACTTAAGAGAAAATCTTTATCAAATGGTCGACTTCAGGCATTTCTATTGAACTTCAATGATTCTCATTTCTTCCAATAGCCGAAACAAACAAAAGCATCGATTTCAGCACATTCTATTGTTCACAGTGAATGCCCGAGTGCTCATCTGAGGTAGAAGAAAGAAAGCAAAAACTATTATTGACACATTTTGGACCCGTTTCGTTCATCGTCACACTTTCTTCCTCTGAAGAAGAGAGAAGCAAAAGCAAAAGTTTCCAAGCAAAAAAGTTGTATTATAATATTCTGCACAAATGGTCAAGAACCAGTACTAAAAGCTCTCCAACGTTCTCTTTGAGAATGAAATTACTTTACTTTCTCAATTCGTGAGACATTCATAGAAGAATGAATCTCAGTTCGAGACACCCGTGAACATTGCGCCGTCGTAGTAAGAGTGTAAGCAAGCCATTAACCAAAGAAACGTCAATGAAGCGATCTAATGATGGATGTATCACCTCCGGCTAGTATGCCAACTAGTAGGTAATTTATGAACTACTGAGTAGGAAACAAGGCATAGCAATAAAAAGATAGAAAATGACCGACAAGATGACAGCTATAATAATGGCGATAGTGATGGTCATAATAATTACAACGACAGCAAATATCCCAACAATTATGAACGTCAGAGAAGCGTAGTGGTTAGAGATGCCGTGCGACACACGCATAGTCACTGATTCGACTCCGCCCTAAGCCAACCAAGCCTACCATTATTACTCTCCGGGTAGCAGCCAATTGGTAGCAAACTTGCTCGGAAGAACTCCAACAGATCTATAAAGTTGCACGAATAATTTGCATGGCAACGCCAACATTCTTCAGGCGATCAATTCGACGAGGAATCGCAGACATTCATGAGGAAGGTCGACGTCATCAAGCGGAAGCCAAACCTATAAGTAAATTCGACGATCTTCGTGGGTAACAGATGCATGGGGACGAAGGAATAAGAGAAGTGCTGGGATTCGCAAAGCTCATGAAGACGGGTCATATAAAAGAATAGCTGCAATGAGTGACAATAAAAGTAGTAATTTCATCCTTTCTCTTTCAAATCTGTCATTATTCCCAGAAATAGGAAAAAATCGAAGTACTATAGTTGCTACAATGTAATATTGAAAAATTTTTAAGCAGCATATGGATAAAGTGGTTAATAAGGTTCATTTATATGATCTTATAAACCGATCCGGTTGAGCTGATGCGAGGCTGGTAGTCGCACTCGGAACAGCACGGCTGTGAGGAGGGCGAAATCGCAGAGACGTCAGCCATCGACCAACAACGTCAACAACAATGGCAACAACAACGATGACAACAACAACAACAACAACAACAATAACAACAACAACAACAACAACAACAACAACAATAACAACAACAACAACAACAACAACAACAACAACAACGACAACAACAACAACAACAACAACGACAACGAAAACTTGTGCCATCCTCGCACCAGCTCAGCAAGACCTGTTTATAAGATCATATAAATAAATATATCAACCATTTATTCCGAGGTTTATAGAAAGGAGGTTTCTTGAGTTATTAAGGTTAATAAGATTGTGCTATCTTGTTCTTGCTTTAAAATTTCGGCTGAACATCAACTTAGTTTTTAAGTTGCTGTCGAAAAAATGAAGGAAACAATGCTTTCTAGAGGTTATTTGGTTATACGTGACAACTCGGAGGAAGGATAACGTGCAACCGTTATCACAACAGCGATCAAAATACCCCATTATATCACTGATAAGTGCTTGGAAACATTAAGCTGCCATAGGAAGGGCATAAAATCATTGTAGGAAAAAGTCACGTCTGCACAGTAATATTATGAACGTTGTCGTCAAAGTGGTTCTTTGAGTAGTTTCTTTTGCTCTTTACATTAATATGTTTTCATTTCTCGCTTATTAATCACGCTCGCATTTCCATTCTTTCATTTTTTCACCCCTTATTTCTTCAATTCATTACTTCCGACACCTCTCTTTCACTCTTTTTCTCCCTCTCTCCCCTTTCCTCACCATCTAGTTCTCGGATTTCAACTACAATTTCTATCGAATCACCTTGACAAGTATTTGAACCGCCATATAAGAGTTTTAGTAGTCAAGCGTTAAATACTTATCGTGAACGATTTAACACTATAGTGGCGCGTGTGGAGCAGTGGTCGGAGGCACCGTGCAACACACACGTGGAATCCATCCCTGCGCCCATGGACCACCAAGCCTTCCATCTCTCCGAGATCGACAAATTGGTACCAGACTTGTTTGGGAGGATAGCAGCACTGACTCAATTCATTGCCAAGCCACTGCGAGTTATTATGAAGGCCAGATATGCATTCAATCACCTCCAAACAATGCTTAATGAAGTCGAATGCATGGCACATCGCTCAGGTATTCATCAACGCCGAGAGCTTTATCCTTTTTTAATGGTAGGAGGCGTATGTAAAGCAGAGATAGTTATAGATGTCCTGCAAAACATACGTGGTCGCTGATACTATACAGGTTTGCTACCAGTTTGCTTGACCCAGAGGTATGCTGAGAGTTGCTAGTCCAGGGCACAGGAATGAACCAACGATCACGTGTGTATAAAAGGGCACCTCTAGCCACTGGGTTTCACCCACCTCATAAGATTCGCACACTGAGTGTGACCATGGATATTGCAAAATAAATAAAGTAGATGCTCCATAAATGAAAAATTTGATAGCCTTCAATAGTACAGATGAGAGTGATGGCTATTTATTATTTGAGGCCAATCAACGATTAAAATAAAGCAGAGTATTCTTATATTATATTCTGATCAAATGTACTAAGTTCAACAAATGGGCGCGAAAAAAATTTCAGTGAAACCTACAAAAGACACTAAGCTAAAAATTAAGAAGGACAACAGTCATACGAACAAATCGAGGAAGAAATTAGGTTTTGTCGAAAAGGACAGTACGAATGATTTGCTGTGCGAGTACTCAAGATTTCCCCAGAACGAAAAGAAAAACACATCTGAGCATGGCTTAGTAGTTGGAAGAAATGAAAGAAGGTTGTAGGTATGACTGCTCTGATCAGCGGTAAGAAAATACTTCTTGTGATCTTAGGAACAAAAAAATAGGTGAAAAACGTGTACTGGAGAAAAACTAGCTAAAGGAGAAGTGGTGTGGTCACGTTGAGATACCTGGTTCTCCATCAGAAACAACACCACAGCTCCTTATAGAAACCAAACATAGTCCGGAAGACGAAAGGTGGAAAGAGCATTCGCTTGACATGGATCGTCATTGAACCGTGGAAATAAGCAGGTGGATAGAATGGAACATTCGACGACCTTGTTCACGTCATTAAGCAAGTTATTCCCTATCACATTCGATTTCGGTTTCGCCAACGAGACTGGGGAAACAGATGGGATAGATGAAATGGGCGAAACCACCCACTCTTCAATCTAGCCGTATCGTATCAGACACATGAGTGTTCGTAACTTGGTGATGACAGTAGTAATCACATCGTTTTGACACTTTGACGTTTCACGTACAACTCTTTACGATGAGATGATATTCTCACAAGGCTCATTAACCTTGCAACCGGTTTCATTTTGACTCTACCGAAACGTTCCATTGTAAACAAATGAAAAAAAGATGAAATGTTGTCGTACAAGAAGAAGAAGTCGCATGCAGACTTTCCTGTTTTCTTCATTTAAAAATCATAAAAGGATAAAAGGATAAGCTCTCGGCGTTGATCAATCCCTAAGGGATGCGCCATGCATTCGCCTTCATTAAGTATCGTTGGTGGTGATTCAATGTATATCTGGCCTTTACAACGTGTGTGTTGTGGGGCATCTAAGACCACTGCGCTACACGAGCCCCATGAAAAGAGTAAAATAAACAAAATCCAAGTGTGCTAGTTAAAATAACAATTAATGTAATCTGAAACGACCTTTTCAATAACCTCCTTCCAGGACGAAATTCCAATTTTCTAGATGATGTGTTATGCTTTTTCACTCTTAAAAATGGAAAACCCATTTCGACAGCGGTGCTTGCCTTGCAATCCAAAATTGGATTTTCGCTAACTTTACCACAAATTTTTGAAAAAGATCAATTGGCAACGAAATTAAGGTTAAAATTACGTGCTACAAGAATTATGCACATCGTTGGAACAACCGGTAAAGTCCACTACTTTTAGAAATCTCTAAAGACCGTCGGCTCTCGAGCGCTAGCAAGTTATGGAAGAATTTCTGGCGGCTGCCAAGCAGCCGGTTTTGTAATGAGTAATGTTAATGGAAAAAAGGAAGAAGAACAAGTGCAAAACGTTTTCAAAACTTCAGCATTTGAAGATGTTTGGTTCTTGAAAAACGTTGGTAATTTTTTCGCGCCTAGAACGTTCCCTTAATGGCGAACACGTTTTTTTTAAAGCTTCATTTTGTTTCTACACCTGTTTACAGTTGAACTTTCCAAGAAACTAAAGTTGAAATCATGTTTTTCCAGTAGCGCAAACATCAGTATATTGTAGGACATCACCACACCTTGCCATATGGAAATCCCGTTTGTCTAGTCGCCTCTCTATTTGAAATTCAGTGAACGGCCGAAGTAAGCGAGAAAAACAATATTTTCGAGCTCTATAGGATCAGTTTCGTGGCGAAAGAGTAATAAAATTCGTATTTGATTGACAAGATTTGGTAGAATCTAATGGTTCTTATCTGAACTAGTAAAGCTCACTCCCACCTGAGACATGTTTAAACTTAGAGGGAGCAAGATTACTTTTGGGCTACAGATGAGTGGAAATCAGTTCACGCTAGGATCTCAGTGTTAAAATATTCACCGATAAAAGAAAGCTCTTGGCGTTAATCAATCTCTTAAGGAAGCGCCTTGCATTCGACTTCACTAAGCATCGTTTGGAGGTGACTGAATGCATAACTGGCTTTTACAATGACTGGCGGTGGTTTACTGAATATCGAGCCAGTGTGTTGCTATCTTGCCAGACGAGTCTGGCTCCAATTTGCTGAAAGCGGAAAGACGGAAGGCTTAGTGGGCCAGGGGTGCAGGAATCGATCTCATGTGTATTGCAAAGCACCTCCGACCACTGCGCCACACAAGCTCTTAATTGCCGATGGGCGCTAATATTTCAAATGAAAGCGGACAAAGAAGCGGAAACCTGAGAGAAGCCTTTCATCCAAGAAGAAGTCACGTAAGTTCAAAAAATGTGGTATGTGAGCACGGGTTATTGGGATAATTGTTAGAAAATCTCGAGGAGAGTGTTTTTCTGAACGAATACGATTATTAGTACTTGGATAATGTTACACCTTTATATTTTCTGCCTACTATAATTTCGCGGCAGGGTACTAAGCGAAACACAACCACAACGTTGCTGAGACATTTGCAAAACTCTGGACCGCAGGTGTCTATGGTGGGGAACGAACGCGCTATTGTCCTTTCCGGGGAGTAACGCGTTCAT